>BJBW01006827.1:266-28616 GCA_004320125.1 Scolopax mira
ACAAAGATGATTAAGGGATTGGAGCACCTCCCTTACGAGGAAAGGCTCAAGGAACTGAGACTCTTTAGCCTGGACAAGCAAAGGCTGAGGGGAGACCTTATTTGTGTTTATAAGTATCTAAAGGGTGAGTTAAAGGATGTTGGAGATGGACTCTTTTGAGTGGTTTCCAGCAATAGGACAAAGGGCAACGGGCTCAAGCTGGAACATAGGAAGTTCCATTCAAATATGAGGAAAAACTTCTTCATGGTGAGGGTGACAGAGCACTGGATCAGGCTGCCCAGGGAGGTCGTGGAGTCCCCTTCACTGGAGGTTTTCAAGACCCACCTGGATGCAGTCCTGAGTGATGTGCTCTAAGCGTTCCTGCTTTAGCAGGGGAGTTGAACTAGATGATCTCTAGAGGTCACTTCCAACTCTGACAGTTACATGATTCCATGATTCTAAGTGGTGCGTAAGTACCAAGATGTTATTAACTATGATCCAAACAAAGGAACTTTAGACTCCAACAGCAGGCAGTAGTGCACAGCTGGCTTGGAGAAGAGGGGAACTGGTTGGAGAGAAGAGGGATTCAGAGATATATTGTGAAATCACCTGAGACAGGTAAGTAGCAACATGAGGAGGTGGACATCCTAGATATGCTAAACCAGAAGCTGCTGGAATGGCTCACAGGTATAATTCTCCATTGCTACACATTCCTAAACAGAATTCCCTGCAGCACAGCATTAGTAGTTACCAGTTCCTAGCTGGGAGGAACAATCATCATCTGCCTCTTTACTGCACTATTCCAGTCCCTTTTCATATAGAGGATGAAGAACCCTGGCCTTTCGGTGTATGACCATTTTCATGTTGACTCCTTATGTTTTATACACAGAGCACCTCACACATTGCCAACCTGAAGGCAACAGCTCTTCTCCTGGGGCTCCTGCTGAGTTGAACTTTTCAATCAGATCTTGTCTCTCACTTGTCCATGAGCACAAGACTGGAAGTGATGCTGAAAACTCTGTGATGCTTTTGATGTTGTTTTGGAAACTTCCCATCATCCTGAGTTATATGAATAAAACTCAGCAATGGGCTGCAGCTCACTGAGGGAAAGAATCTGAAAGACTTCTGGGTGGATAAATTCACAATATTATTCCTCCCCACCTGTGCTGCTAAGCAGGGCTATGTTTCAGGGCTAAGTTTGAGGGAGCAGAAATTGAGGCCAGGGAAAAAGTGTTTTCTTATAGCACTCTGACGCTCCATTAATGTTTGCTCCTTCCAAAAGGCATGATTCCTTGGAAACCCCTCCAGCCTCATGTGGTTTGTATCAGAGATCTTGTAACCTGCAACATTAAATTTTGAAAACTGGCTGATTTATGTTGTTTATTGGATCCACAGAGAGACAGGTAAGCCATTTTACTTGCCTTCAATTTTAAGAGAGCCATGAAGACCCTCTTAGCTTGGAGTCTTCATTCTTTCAGAGTGAAAATAGTGATTAGTAGCTACCACCACCTGCGCAAATGTGTCTTTGTGGGCATGCAAAGGTATCATGATCCATGAGAGCTTTGACTGTCTAGAATTTTTTAAAATCAGGCCTTTTATGTTCAATGAACACAAAGTATGCAACTTTAGATACCCAATAAAAGTACATAGAAATCCATTTTAGTGCATAGCTTGTAATTTTCTAGCGTTTCTTATCCTCTGCTCGTTGCTCTTAGCAATTTCTGGAAAATTCAAAGGAGAAGAAAAGGATAATAAGGTTAATTAAAAAAGATAAGTAGCTTCTCTTAAGGCACATTAAAGATATCAAGATGTGATTGTATGTTTTAAATAAACAATGACACAAGGTGAAGGTGATGAGCAGAACTCTGAACACTCCTGAACATCAAGACAATTGCCACTGGTTTTAACAGTATATGAAGTTAGCTAGGCTCTTACAGGTGGTGAGCATTGTCAAAATTTTCATGCTTAATTTTTTTTTTATTCTTCCTTTTTTGAGCTAAAGCAAGAAGAACTGCATGTAATAAACCATGGAGTTGTGGCATAACAATGTTCTGCCTTATTCTTTGTTACTTTCTGCTAATAACTCTTAATATTTAATTTGGTTTTTTGACCTCTGTCAGGTACTGATTTGATGTTTTCATTAAAGCACCTAGAAAAATCCAAAATGACATTTCTGAGTACAGGTACATATACATATATAAGTATAATTATGTATCTTTGCCATCATTTTGCCATCATTTCCCTGAATTATTTAGTATTATCTGAAACTTCTTACTTTGCCATATCCCCTTCTCCAGGCACATGCATATGTCCCAGCACAGATCCATGTGGAACTCATTTATTACTTCCTCCCAATTAAAGAGCTGAAAATTTATTTCTGTATTGTGTTTCCTATTTGAAACAATTACCTGAACATGAGCCACCAGCATCCCCTGGCAGCACAGATGGCCAACAGCATCCAGGACTGCATCAGCGGGAGCACTGCCAGGAGGTTATTCCCTTCTGCTCAGCACTCACTAGACCACATCTAGATAATATGGCCAGTTTGGGGCCCCCCCAACACAGGAAAGACATTGCAGAGAGTTCAGTGATGGTCAGGGCTGGAGCAGTGCCCTTGAGGAGACTTGGGGCAGGGGGCTTGTCCAGACTGGGGCAAAGATGGCTTTGGGGACACCACACAGCCACCTCGGTGCCTATGTGGAGATCATCAAGGAGATGGGTGTCAGGTTCTCCAATGTGATGTGCGGTTGGAGGATGAGACAATAACCATAAATTTAATCTTCCCTGTAGTTTCACCCTTTCTGTCAACCGTAAACATTTAAAAATCTGTGGACTGTCTGCACTGACTTAAAAAACAGTATGTTATGCCCATGCCTCATGGCCTTTTAAGGCTCACAGAAAATAACTCCTTTATTTTGTGAATTCAAAAGTCTTGGAGTTCCATTCTGAACTTGTTTTCACCTCACAATGACTTGCATTTCCCCTTTGTGACTCCACTTTCCTGTTCATATTTGCATTCCTCACGAATTCATGGGCAAGGATAAGTAGAAGACTGACTCCAGGAGACATCTTGGGCTACTTATCTAGACAGGATAAATAGGTGTTAGACATCCCATTGGTGTGATATGGAAAAAAAAATCAATACATGTATTGAATTTATTATTAATTAGGCCTAAGGATTATTGGAGGAAATAAATTAGCAAATGTAAAGGCATGTTTTCCAATTTCCCAGTTCTATCTGAACTGTAAAATACTTTGAGAACCTATTAAAATCAAAGAGCATCTAGCAGATATTCCATACATACAAAGATCTATTAATTTATTTTTCTATTCCCAACTTATATTTCTAGAAAGAATGCTTTTCTTCTAATGCAAAGAGCTAATTGCTAAGACTTCAGAATGATGAAATAACCTGTTTTCATTCCTCTACAACTTCTAAAGTGCAATGTTTAACAGAAATTCTTAATATTCAATGTATAGAATTAAGAACAGAGCACTAGAAAGCTATAGAGTTATCCCACAATTTTTTTAAGGGACTACAACTTAGAGCAATGACTAATGCTTCAACTACATTTATGTAGAGCAACAGTCACATCTAGTGGTCATAAAGTTAATTATTTCTATATACTTTGCATGGCAAATCTGAAAGGCATTTTTTATATTCAGACTCATAGAATAGAATCATAGAATGGTTCAAGTTGGAAGGGACCTTAAAGATCACCTAGTTCCAACCTCTTTACCATGGGCAGGGACACCTCCCTCTACACCAGGTTGCTCAAAGCCCCATCCAGCCTGGCCTTGAACACTTCTAGGGATGGGGAATCCACAATTTCTCTGGGCACTAGACGCTATTATTTTCTATTTACATTGTATATATCTTAATAAAATTTGAAATGCCCATATAAAGAAGACTTATATATATATGTATACAAATATATACTTTATAATTCTGAGTTATGTTAGAGCAGAAAATGCTACAACAGTAGTGGAAGGAAGAAGAACAAATTCGGAAGGCATTTAAAGATACTCATATGGGTAAAGAAAATAAACCTTTTTGATTTTGGCACAGGATGATGCATTAGTTAATCTAGTCAAATGTAACATGTAAAATGCTAATATAGCTGCATTTATTAAGGATTTGAACTCTTTATACCCTTGAAAGAAGAAGGACCACCCTGAGGTTTGCCATATATGACAGCAAGTACAACTGTTCAACTTTTTATTAAACTAATATTTCAGGGCATGTTAAAGCATGTGGACAAAACCCTTCCTCTCTTGGCTAGCCAGGATAAATTGCTCTTCTGGTGGAATAGAGATCTGCCTTGGAAAAGAAAAGGAAACCTTCCTTTCCACAGACAACACTCTGAAGGACTTCAGAGAAGCTATACTGATTTCACCAGCTCCCCCAGCACAGCCACTTACCAGCCAATATCAGGCTTTCCTGATTGCTCCATGCAGGGCCACTGATGCCTTAATTCCCAATGAGGACTGATCGGTAGCATCCAGTCCTTGAGTTCTGCAATCAAAAGATAGGATATGGCACTACCTAAGGACAAGGGATGGCTCTGGTCCCCATCAGGATGACCTGATGCTTCATCCAGTGCTGATCTTACCCTCTGGCCTCTCTTCAAGGAATGACATAGGCAGGAGGGGGCACCAACAATGCAGTCTTACAGACTACAGACAAGCAAGAAGCTGAAAGAGCTGCTAAGAGTGCTGAGAGGAACTCCAGCAATACAGATAGATGGAGCATTGAATCATACTGGTGCTCTCTCACCACCCTGTGCACCATTCAGAACAACACCGCATGGTCAGGTCCTGTATAAAACCTTCTGGAAAATACATGCAACACCCACTATCTTTCACATCAGCATGAGTTAAATTCTTTTGGTCTGCATGCTATTCCTTGAAGATCCCTTCCCCAAATTTCCTCTGCTTCATGATGACCTGATCAATCAAGAATCTGACTATACATAAATTACCTGGGGGGGGGGGTGATTTGGGGTATGGTATTTGGATAGCACATCTGGGGTATATGTTCTTGCTACAAGACTGCTAGTACTCCTGTAGAGTGCAGCGTGGTACAAACCAGTCACATCACACTGAAAATTATATCAACTTTCCTAGGAGCTGGAAATAAGCCACAGAACAAACAGAGGACAATCAAACTCTATCCATTGTTCCTGGAAGCTCTGCATCACTCTCCAAGTTTGAGGGTATTATGTTTTCTCATACATGGAGTAAATTCAAAGGAAGCAGGTCATTCCTGGGTCAGGTATATTTTCTGGATCAAGTGCAAAGAGAAAAGTTCTGAAGCACAGAGTTTCTATTAATAAGTAAAATGAGACATGCCAATGTGCATTTGTAGCACTGCCAGCATGAAAGGTTATGCTTAGACTTCTCCAATTTACTCTTTTATCTAGCTTCATGCAAAGATTACATAGAAGCTACGGTTTCATCTTTAGTAGTAAATACAGCACTAGTTCAAACTGTTCTTGATAGCTCTTTTCTTAAGTAATGAATGAGGAAAGAAAGATTGTTGCTTTCAGGCTTGCACTGGATTTGATAATGACAGTTAACAGGGGTCACCCACCATTGCTGCAGCACTGATAGGAGAAGTAGCAACAGTGGGTGTTGAGTTGAGGTACAGAAATACTCGCTGAAACCTGTTGCAGGCCCACTGACCACTGCAGTCCTTTGCATTTACTTGTTCTGCAGCATGAGACTTCACTGAAGAATAAACGGAAGACACGCAAAGAATATATAGGCAGACCCAGCAACTGTGCTAGTACCTTTTCTGTTTTCTTTTCTCTGTCTGAGGCCGTAGCACTCCATCCACGATAACGACACAGCAGACAGCATGTAGACAGAGATGTCATTCATCTTGGCTGGGCACGTGTGAATATGCTTGTGAATCACCAGAGTTGTCCACAGCACCCAAGCTTCTGACACAGCCTTGGGTTGAAGCTCCATTATTGTGACACCATATTTAAAAAGCTGATTTTAAACTTTACCACCGGTGACTGGTGTTAGTTGCACAGAAAAAAAATCCTGCTTAATTTTTAGTGGATGTCCACATACTTTCACCTGGCCTTACACTTATGAAGTGTAGGATATGTTTCTAATTCTCAGTTACTCTGTTCTCGGTTTACAAGGTGAAGCCTTGTAAAGGTTTCATATGCTGTATTTTTCACTTAAGCTTTCAAGCTTTGTCTTTTACTGTAAGAGCTGTAGAGCTGTAAGTAGAGCTGCACACTGAACCACGGGGGGCAACTGGCAAGCTAACCCTGGCCCATCTCAAATTCAGGAGATTCTTTATCACACCATTAAGAAACATGAACAACTTCTAGTTCTGAACGTTTGCTGCCCTCAAGAGGAGAACTTTAACAAATATCTAATTCATGGCATTACTCTATTAAAAGCAATGACTGAGGGGTGTTGTTTCTATGTGTTGTGTAAGAAAACCACATCCCAGTCATTTTATCTTCAGCTGACTGGAGTTTGCAGAGTCTGAAACACTTAGCTTTAGAGTTACTTGTATTTTTAAAGCGGATGAAAAGAAAAAACGTACTAGACAGCTTTAACCCCAACAACAACAACATAAAGTTTCAAGGGGAGAATAAATATGTATTTGGAGGACAGATCCATGTAAGGTTACTAAATAGACAAGCCTCATCAGGTTCAGTAAGTCTCCTGAGCTAAAAAGAGATACCAGTTATGTTTGCCCAGATCTTATTCCTCCCTTGGTGTCTGCTAATGGGCTTTACTGGGAGACAGGATACCGGATCAGATGGACCTATCAGCCACTCTTACGTTCAAAATAAAGTCTTCAAGTACAGGTTAAGTAATCTAAGAAAATACTCTGAGGAGCCCAGTGTCCTCATTATCTCCTGGAAGGAGCTCTGTAGCTCTTCAGAAAACGATATTTCCTGGAAGCAGTCAAAAACTTTCCAGGAGATTCTTGGTCGTTGGTTGTTTTAGCAAAACTCAACCCCTGAATTTACAAATTTATTTGAAATTGCTGCTTAGTCCATCTTTGTCTTTCTGGGAAAATTAAAGAGTAACAAAAAAAATGTTACTTAAGAAAAACAAAAACAAAAAAAAATTAGTTCGAGCATTTAAACATTTAGATTGGTTTTGAAACAATCTAAATAGTTCCAGGTATCATTCAAGCCTTCTTTTGTGAAATACTTTCCTTAATTGCTAGATGTTCTTTTAGCCTTGTGCTGCTCAGGAAATGATGTTAAAGGCTCATATGCCACACACAGCACAGAGAGGGTGCCTGTGATAGTGCTTAGCTGATGGGGATCTCAACAGCAAATGTCGTACCAGATGTCTGCACCTGCATATAAAACACTGGAGGTTGAGATGACAGTTCCATAAAAGTCAAGAACAATATGGGTCATGCTGTTCTTTATCACCCACTGGAAAACAGAAAACAAACGCCCATTACCTTATAGAAGACATTGTAATTTTCTCCTGTGCTTCCTTTTCTCTTGTCAGTCCAGGCTGTCATATAACTGTCTCTATGACTCTGAAGAAAGATAGCAATAACCCTGCTGAGAGTTACTAATGTATTCAAGTGGTCATTGTAAAAAAATAGTGAAATTACTTTAAAGATCTAAAAAGTTACTACACATTGTACCCAGTTTGTATAAGGGTTTTTGTTGTCTCTTTTTTTTTAAATGGAGGTAAACTTTCACTGAATATTATGTTACACACAACAACAAAGAAAAATTTAAGTAGGGGATATGGACATCACAACCTTCAAGGAAGGAGCAGCTCCTGTTTGGAGGAATTTCTCACAAAAGACACCCCTTACTTTAAAGGAAATTGACAGCAACTTCTCTTACCTTGATGCCGATTTCTTTTCCTTTTCCTAAGCTGGTACTTATAGCATGTTCCTTAATCCTGACGACTGGAATCTAATAGCTACTACCCATTTCCTATTTGTGTAAGCCATAAAAGATACTTGGTGTTCAGACTTGTCCCTTAAAGACAAGAACTAGAACTTTAGCACTTAGATCATGTCTCAATTTTAGTCCTGGCTCATCAATAATAAAAAGCAATGACAAACAATGTTGAAAAGTGGTTACAAGAAAATTTGGAAATATTCCTAGCTGACTTATCCTGCAGTTTCTCACAAAGTTTCAAACATCTCGTATATTTACTTCTAAATTAAGAAACCATTTCTAGACAGAAAGTCCCAAATTCTGTTATACAGATTATGTGTGTGTTTCATATATGTATGCAGATACACAATACATTTTTCAGGCTTTCTAAGGTGGGGCTTTAGGGTTTAAGCAGATGTAGGAAATCTTCAGAAACAGCTGGTAAGGATGTATGATTTATATCCCATCATGTATAAGCATGAACTGCTGTACTTAAATCTGTAAGAGTGGCAGCTGGTTTTGGCTGGGATAGAGTTCATTTTCTTCATAGTCCCTGGTCTGGGGCTTTGCTGTGGATTTGTGATGGAAACGGTGTCGATAATAAAGAGATGTTTTAGCTATTGCTGAGCAGTACTTGCACAGAGTCACCTCGTCTTCTGCTCCTCACACCACTTCACCAGCGAGCAGGCTGGGGGTGCACAAGGAGTTGGGAGGGGGCACAGCTGGGACTGTTGACCCCAACTGACAAGAAGGACATGCCAGACCATGTGACATCATGCTCAGTATATAAAGCTGGGGGAAGAAGAAGGAAGGGGGGCATATTTAGAGTTAAGGTACTTTGTCTTCCCAAGTAACTGTTACATGTGATGGAATGGATCCCTGCTTTCCTGGAGATGGCTGAACACCTGCTGCTGATGGGAACTGCTGAATGAATTCCTTGTTTTGCTTTGCTTGTGTGTCCAGATTTTTCTTTACCTATTAAACTTTCTTTATCTCAACTCATGCGTTTTCTCACTTTTATCCTTCTGATTCTCTCCCCCATCCCAGCAGGGGGAAATAAGTGAGCGACTGTGAGGTGCTTAGTTGCCAGCTGGGATTAAACCACACCATAGTATAACTTGCACAAGAGTATTTGCCTTCATAAATATAAAATGAAACAAAGCTGTGGCACCTTACAAAATTCAACTAATTAAAAGCCTAAAAACCCAAAAGTGACTTTCATGTAACAGAATAAACACAGTTGCTATGCTGACAGTATTCCTGGGACTGCAGAAATGTAATAGAACAAAAATCAGTGTGAAGCCACCTGGAAGAAGGCGGCGATACGTATGTTAAATAAAAACAGTTTGGGTCATTTACATTCATTCTCATAGATTGTTCTCCTGCACTCACACATTCACCCACAGCAAGATATGCGTGTGCCAGTGGTGTGACCAATTTCACTTATACAACATAAGGGTCAAGGGACACCAGCTATTAACCCCTGACTAAACCTCTTGGACTCCTACTGACAATGGGTTTTAGATACAGTTTTTATTCACTTTGCAAGTTACTTACTATGGCATGAACTTTTGCATCTGAATCTTGCCTAAAAATTTCTCTTCCATAAACTTTTGGGAAGATTGCTACCTGTGGTTTTGTGTATTGGCGTTTGGGCATCTGTGTGGCTACAACATTGCTGTCACCCTCCTGCTACCAAAGTTCAAGTCTTCTGCTTAAGTGTCGTCATGCTGTGGCCTCATCAAAGCTCAGGCCTTCTGCTCTTGCTATAAATAACATATTCCTTGGTGTTCACCCCTTTGACTGACATTAACCGTGCCCTTGGTTATCAGTATATGATGATGCTCTTCAACCTTTGCTTGGTGTTGTTTCTTCTGGTGCTTTTCCATACCTACATTTCCATCCATAATTCATTCTGCTAATGGCTGTATTTTGATTACAAATCTCTGTATGTTATGCAAGGCCAAGTCCTGCAAAAAGGCTCAACTGTGTTTCAACCTTCAGAGAAACCTGAAAAAATGCATCTGCATGCTCAGCTCTAGAAATAGCAAGTATATATTTATATTAAGCAATTTCTTTGCTCATTTCTGCAGCACAGTGAAAGAGCCCACAGGCCTTCTTGCATCTGTCCATCTCTGATGAAGGCATGGCTGTCTCAGTTTCATTCATGTTCTTAAACAGAACATATTGCCCTTGTTTTGAATGCTCTCCAGCTAAAAAACACATAATGGAGGCCACATTTGCTCATCATTCTATGTTATACCATTGCAAACCTCAGCTGTAAGTTAATGAGATGACATTCTCTCATTCCTTTAAATGTCTGTCTCATCTTCCCCATACGGGGCAAAAAATTAATGTTTAATTTTCTTAGGGAAGATAAGTCACTTTACACACACACACAAAATTGAAACATAACCTCCAATGATTCAGGTGACTCCGATTTAGGAATTCAGAGAAGGAATTTTTCCAATAGAGTCAACTGCCAGCTGCGTTGAGGACCTGTGGTGGCCCTCAAGGCTCTTATGTCTGGGGATGTGTCAGAGCTCAATACTCTCTGAGCAAGTCCTTTGAGACATTCCACACAAGTAGGGCTTCATGTTTAATACCAAATTTCCTTATTTGTAGACATTTGTTGTTACACAGGAATTCGATTTAGCAGTGTACTAAAATCACAAGTGCGATATAGCAATTGCAATACACAGTTGGATCACAACACAAACCTAATTGCCGTTACCAGTCCCTGTATGCTCCCCATTACGACACCAGGCATCCCATTCTCCAGGGAGGAACACATGAGTTGAAACCAGTTCAAGTCAGTTGCTCCCTTAAAAGTTCACTTTCTCAGTTGTTCAGCTTTTATACCTTTAGGTTTGGCTAGGTCGCCTACACGCTTCTCCACCCATGCTGTTTCTCTCCCCTAATTATTTCAGGCAAAGCTGTTTACACAACTCAAAACCCCGCTGGTACATCCGGATATCTAAAACAAAGGTCACCCTCAACACTCTTTGTGCTGAGATAAGTTCAGCTTTCCTTACAATAATTGGTAGCCTTTCCTTACATTCTTCCCTGAGCTCATTCTTGCCCTTTTTTTTTTTTCCAACTCAAACGATTCTATGATCTCCTCTGAGCCTTCTTTCATTGTAGGCATCAGTTGCCACAGGGTGAGATTCTCTATTTTTTATACCAAAAAAAAAGAAAACTTGGAAAATATTTGTTAGATATATTGAAGATAAAAAGTGAGTGAGTATGGCATTTGGTTTTGTGCCTCTATTTTCAAGGAAATATGTTTTTTAAAAGCAATCCCACTAATGACTTTGCCACAGAAGACCACTAGATATTTGAGGTTCAACTGGTAGTGAACTTCAGCTGCAGCTTTTTGCTGAGTCCAGTGTCTTGCTAAATGAACTCTAAATTTTCAGGACTAATCAGATCTTTGAGCAGCATTATTGAGAAAGTGTTTAAAGTAATATATGAACAGCTCTTCATATGGATATAATTTTGGACACCTTTTAACAATTTTGCAAATGACAATATAGCCTAAAACCATTAGCTGGGCCTTGAGAGTCAGCAGCAAACAACAAAGAGAATTAATTAATTTTAGCTTCTACTAACTCTGTCATATTTGAAATACAATTATGGTGAAGAGTAACAGCCAGCTGTTGTTGACTAACAATCTGGCCATTTGATGTTTATACAATGATCTTCATATTTTATATTTATCAAAGGACAAACATGGCAGACTGACCCAACCAAGTAAAAAAACTTCATGAAGGCAAAGCTGAGGATACATTGTCCAGGAAGGAAGACTTGCTATCAAAATTAAAAGATGGATATGATCTTTTTTTCTCTATGAAGAAAATGACAAAGTGCGGACTGTGTATATCTGATACCTTTGTCCATGCTGAACTGTTCTGTGCTAATCAAAGGAAAAAGTACTAGGACTGAACCATGTCCTAAGATCTTCATGAAATAGCTCCACTAAAAAACTTCCCTGCCAGAGCGTGCTGTGGATCACATGCAGTGGCCAGGGCTCCCCATGCAGCGCTGTAGTCCCCTGGCCCAGTTAACCAGGGAGTGCTGTGCTGTGAGGGACCATCTCCACTCTGCACCAGCGCAAGCATGACAGAGGTTGCATGAGAACCTGTCTCAGGTTAAGTGCTCCCAACAGCTTTCGTGAGATGGTTTTCAGATTTATTCCTTGATCTGCTCCACCATGAAGCTGCACAAGAGAAGAAGAATGAGAGTGAATAGCCAAGGGTCAAGCTGGGAGGGACTGGAAAAGTGTTCCTCCTGGGGGACTTGTGTTGATTTATATTTACACAGGAATAAGGACAGTCAGTGTGAAAGGAAGGGAGGTAAAAGGCAATGGTAGGAATTAGGCACATCTCAACCTCATTCAAGTACCATTCACCCCATTGTATCCTAGAAGTTAAATACTGAAGCTAACCCTCTTTCACAGAGTGGGAACAAGGAGGAATATCTACTGAACACGGCAATAATTAGTGAACTCAGAGCACTGGTGCCTCCCTTGCCTAATGTGATTTGTTCAAACACCTCCACTCCTGGTCTAACTGGTAGGGTCATTCCTCCTCTCAATATGTTGTAACCAAGGCAGGGTTGAAAAGAAGACATGAGTAGGTGAAATGTGTAACCTGGTGACTAAGGTAATTGCTTGCAACTGAAATTTCACAATTCTCGTGCTCAACTCCAATTGATGCTCTGCATAGAATAACTCAGTGTTAATTAGAGAAAGAATGAAAGCCCCAGTACTTCTCCATCTATGTCAACGCCTGCACTGGTGAGACATTAGGTCATGTTGTCTCCTGTTCACTTTGGGAAGCTTCTATGAAAAACAGAAACGCCCAACTCAGAGAGAACCCCGCAGCAGCTACAGCAATTTGCTTGCAGAAAGATGCAAGCTCAGGCAGAAGAGAGATTTGAATCCCGGCATCCAATGTCAGGCAGAAGATACAGCAAGCAACTCCTCAACCCTTTTATCTGAAGGGCATTAGGAGGGGCACATGAAACCAAAGGGGATCCTCTGCTCGGCTCTGTGTCCCGACAGGCCCAATATGGGAGCGAGGTGGGGCATTGCTCAGGGCCATCAAGCAGCTTTGCTGGTTCTCAGAGGCAGACCTGGAAGCACATCTGTATATTCCAAGCTGAATCGAGATGGAGCACCACATGTCCAAGGAAATCTAGCCACCTGTAGACATTTAGATGTTGCCAGGCCTAAAGCGTACTTAGCTTTAGGAGGGATATCAGTTAGGAGAACTGAGCAGCCCTGGTTTTCACCGTTTTCAAAGAGATCTGCAAGGCATGTGCACCTTGGAAAAGCCAAGTCCTGGGACGTGGCAGCTGTCGCTTACTCTTTCACTTTGGATCAGCCCCAGCCCCCGGAGTTGGATACAAACAGCTGAAACAGTTCCTAATATGGAGATGTGAATCTATTTAACGCAGCAAAGCCAGATGAAGCACTGCACAAACTCAGATCCCCAGAGAGGCTCAATCATTACTGTAATGACCAAACCATATCGTCTCAGGAACAAACTCTTCTTCTGAGTTTTCAACATGGCAGCTCTACCTTTGCCTTTACTTTTGTGGAACAGCACCAGCATTACCCATACTCAGAGCAAAACAAAGCTCTATTTATTACTATTCAGTAACAAGTTCTATCAGCAAACCAAACATCAGAAACTTGAGATGCTCAGAACTAAATGTAAAATTCCAAAAACCAGATGTACCTTAACTGTGTCCTACCACAGCAATTGTACTCATACAATTAATATGACACGGCTCTGTTTTAAAGACTGTAACCAAATTAGGTTCTCTTTCTTCTCATGTATGTCTGTTGAAATATGTTTGGCACACCTTCCTCAAATCCTGATTTTTCCTGCAGAACCTGCCCTGCTACTTGTCAGTGCACATCACTGAGTTGTAAATATCTGTACAATTAATATAGCTGCTAATTAGATGAGTTGTTTGTGGTATAACTCTTAAGACCAAGGGAACTGAACAGAGCTAAAATTTTGGGGGTTCCAAACTGTAACATATACAGCTTGTTTACTGAATGGGATACAAAGCTTTTTGAGAATTTGATGTAGTTTAATGTCTCAAAGTATACTAAGAAGAGGATATATTAGACTTCCCTTGATCTGAATGTGCTGGCAGAAATACAAACATCTCCCATCAAGATGCATCAGCAATGATACACAGAAGTGAATTAGGTATTAAACAAGTGAATAATCACCTTGTAAGAATAATTCTCTCCCCTGATGCGAGATCAGTCAATGTTTAATATAATTCTAAAAAATCTGAATATGGCTGTCCGACGATAGCAGTATTCTAAGAAAGTCAAGCACATGGTATCTACTCCACAAAAAGTAAAATTTTGACTTATGATTGAAAGCCAAAGACAGAAGCAGATTGAGTTACACAGTAAGTACATATGGTACTGCTTGGGCTTTTTTTTTTTTTTTATAATACCTATTTTTAAGGCAGTGCTCTTCAGGTTTATATTAGTATTTTACTTGCATAAAAATTCTGTAGATCTGTAAATGCACTGATGAGCTGGAAGACATTGTTGATGGTGGCCCACAAAATGAGGAAAGTGCATAATGCACCACTATTTGCTAGTTAACCCCCACATTTATGCTAAGAAAGAGCAAATGCCAGTTGTAGTTCAATGAAGATTAATGCACATTCAGTAATAAATTCATCAGATCCTTGAAATAAATAAATTACACAAATAGAAAAAATTTCTCAAAGTCAAAATCCCCTTTACTTTACAGTAAACATGTTAATACATCCAGACAAATTTCACCTTCTTCAGCCCAATGTACCCCTCTGAACAGAAACTTGCCTGCAGAAAGCAAAGTGATACCCAAGTAACCAGCCAGTTCCTTACTGCTGGTTAAAGGGGCTACGGAGGCACACCCCAGGCTCTACAAACAAGACATCCTTTTATAAGCAGTTCTCTGTGTATTTGGTTTCAGATACTCAACTGTTCATTCTGCAAGCTTATATATTTCCCCCTGTACCTGGCACTGGTGAAGTCCCACCTCCAGTAATGTGTCCAGTTTTAGGCCCCTTACCACAAAAAAGACATAGAGGTGCTGGAGCATGTGCAGAGAAGACAAATGAACCTGGTGAGGGGTCTGGAGAGTAAGTTTTATGAGGAGCAGCTGGGGGAGCTAGGGTTGTTCAGCCCGGAGAAAAGGAGGCTGAGGGGAGACCTTATTGCTCTCTGCAACTGCCTGAAAGGAGGCTGTAGAGAGGTGGGGGTCGGTCTCTTCTTCCAAGTCACAGGTGACAGGACTGTGTGGAAATGGCCTCAAGTTGCACCAGAGAAGATTCAGATATTAGGAAAAATTTTTACACTGAAAGGGTTATGAAGCATTGGAATAGGCTGCCCAGGGAAGTGGTGGAGGCACCATCCCTGGAGGTGTTCAAAAGACGGGTTGACATGATGCTGGGGGACACAGTTTAGTGATATTTTTTTTTGTCAGAATTAGGTTGATGGTTGGACTAGATAATCTTGGAAGTCCCTTCCAACCTAGATGATTCTGTGACCATGAAGGCTAGACACCAACTTTAAAACCTCTCATCAAAGTTGACATTTTCCCTTAACTGCTTCACCAAAAATATCATTTGGAGCTCGCTGCAGCCTTTTAGCCAGTCTTTGTAGCTCTCTCTCCTCTTGGCTAAGCGGCTGCACCGCCATTAAACTGCTGCACAACCGGCGCCTCAACCCCAGGAAGGGACGGCAGCGCTGCTGCAGCCACTGCAACCACGGAAGGTGCTTTTATCCCGGACAATGAATCAGCAAAAGAGTAAATCTTGGCGGAGGGGGGGGTGGGGGTGGAATCAGAAGTAAACGTATGCACATCCGTTCCGTTTCCGATTCGGGGGATTTCGCATCCCGCTTGCGCCGCGGGACCGGCACCTTTCCTCAGCGGTACCTGAGGGAGGGAGGGAAGGAAGGAAGGAGGCCACCTGCCACCGCCGAACCTGGGCGGCGGCCCTGAGATAGCACCGGCCCCCTGAGGGGACTGCAGCCTTCCCGCCCAGCGACAAGCTGGGCCCGAAAGTGCCCCGAGCCGGCAACATGCTCCCTTCCCGGGCGGCTTCCCTGCTGTATGTAGCCGCCGACTCCCGCTGCCGCCCCGGGTCCCAGCGCGTGCGACACATCGCGCCTCCCATTGGCTGCCACCGCCGCTGCGGACCCCGCCAGCTCCCACCGTATTGGTCGGTTTCCCGAGGGGTCGGTGGGGCGGTATGGCGCATGCGCCTCCCCTCGGCCACGCTCATCCCGACTCCTCTCCCTCCCCCGCCTTGTCTCCCCTCCGCCGTTGGCCGCGCTCTGGTCTCGCGCGGCCCCGTCCCTTAGTCGTGTTCCCCCCTCCTCGCTCCCGCCTCCACCATGGCGGCCGCCGTAGAGGAGCCATTCCCCTTCCACGGCCTCCTGCCCAAGAAGGAGACCGGCGCTGCCGCCTTCCTCGCCCGCTTCCCCGACTTCGACGGGCGGGGAGTGCTGCTGGCCGTGCTGGACACCGGTGTAGACCCCGGAGCGCCGGGCATGCAGGTAACGGGCGGTGGCGGCCCTGAGTCACGGCCGCGGGGGGAACCTTGGCGGCGTGCGGGCCCCCAGAGGGCGGCGGTGGGGGGGGTGGGGGGAGCACCTGGGCCCTGCCAGGCAGACCCCGCCGCGTTGTGGCGGGCGGTGCTCCCCAGGGGAGAGGGGGACGAGCGTGAGGCCAGGGCGTTTGTCTGGGAGCGGCCACGGTCCCCGGGCGGCCCGGGGCGTCGGCGGGAGCAGGGGAGGCCCCTGAAGGGAACCCTGTCCTGGGGACTTATTTGTTTGCTTGAGGTTCCCGCTAAGCGTCCCTTCGGGCGGGCCGTGGTACGGGCAGGGCGGGGGGAGCCCTGGAGAGGGGGGTGCTCCGCACCGGTCACCTCAGGTGTTGGTGTAAGGATCCTGCTTTTAAGCCATTTACAGGCGTTTTGGCTTCCTCTGGCTACGTACAACTCGTTATAAAAGAATACTTTGTGGTTTTATTCAGCCTTAGCGTTGCTTCAGCAGTCGATAGCTAGAGGCTACAAGCAGCCGGTTAGATCTTTTACATGAAAAGTGTATTTCTGGCAAAATTTGCATACCTCTCTTCCTCAGTGTGTTTTTTCTTGTGTTGTGTTGCAATAACAATCTGTATCAAATTTGGCTCTGCCAGCTTTTTTTGGATCTGCTAGCTTTGTTGCTCAGATCGTGCAGTGATTGCCATTACGATCTTGATCTCAGTTTTGTGGATTTTTGCATATGTGACTTTAATTTTGGCATTTCTCAGCACTTTATTTCTTTTAACTCTTGTCTCTTAACACTTCTTTATTGTGTGTGTTTGTATGTGACCTTTTGTGTCACTGCTGCTTCCAATTTCTTGTCAACATGTTTTCTCTGAGATGTGGCAAAGAAAACCTTGAGAAATGATTCAGAGTATGCAACTTGTTTGGACACTGCATCCTTTTTTTTTTAACTACACAGGGTCTGTGTTGGTTTCTACCCTTTCTTTGGCACAGGAATAGATTTTACTCATAGGTTACCTAGTTCAGGGAGCTAACCCTGGCAGATCTGAAGTTTGGTGTTCTGAAATGACCCTGTATAGGGTTCAGGTAAGTGAAAACATGAGGGAAGAGGACAGGTAGGGTGGAAGGAGGGGCTGGGCAGCTGTAACTGATTGATTTAAGCTGGACTGACACCAGTGATTTTGGCATAAAAGTTATGGGTAAGCGGAGTAATGATTAGGAAGCTTAAAGAAAGCTATCCAAAAAGCAAACAAGGTAATACCATGGGCAGACCAGAAAGTAGTAAAAGATAATTTGGGACATGTGACTATAAATGGGATGTGCATAGTTCTGTTAAAGGAAGAGCTGCTGCCTGAACATTCTCACACTATTCATGGTGTTGTGTGTATGCACACATACTTACTCTCGGGTGCATTTCCTCCTCCTTCAGGCTCAGCCTTAGGTTTCCCACAGCAGAGTCTCAAGCCTTAAGTTTTCTAAAATATTTAATTTAATTGAAAGGTTGAGTAGCAAAAAGAGCCCAGGTTGAGTGCCTCCAAGGAGAGGGATCTCAAATAAAGAAATCCCTGGGCAATTATACCCTTGTGATATATATGTATCTGCCCCTCACGTGCTGTTCACACATCTTTAAGTCCAATGGTGAATTTTGGTCTGGGGTCTTCTCACATCTTGCTGGATGCTTTTTCTGTGTCTAGGCGGGCAAGCTCCTCTCTCCTTGTTCTGCATTTTCAGCCAAGGGTTGGAGCCTTCTTGTCTTCTGGTTTACACACCTTGTGTACCTGTGCTCACTGGCAGAACATGGAGAACTGAAGAGTCCCAGACTTGGGAGTTATGCTGCCAAAACATCAGTGTGATACCAAAATTCTTTCCTGTACTAAAAGACTAAACTCGGCACCGTACCAGTTACTAAAAAGATTAACTCTCTCATGGCCTGAAGGCTTCAGCAAATTTAGCAATTCGTGCTAAGTAAAGCTAAGCAAACAGCATAAATCACACCGTATTATAATCCTAAGTAATTTATTGTAATTAAACTGTACTTGTTTACACTTAACAATGAATATCCCTCAACAGCTCTGAAGTTTCACATATGAAAACAAAAACCCTAAATCTCTAGAGATTATAAGGAATGGTCAACAAGAACAGAAAAAGAGTTTATGGACAGTTGAGGTAAGCTTTGTTTTGAGATAGGTAACCCTAGAGGCTCATAAGGGGTAATAAGGTATACTTATGAACCCTCATGATCTCAGTGTTGACTGTACCAGGTTTTTTCAACCTGTTTTGTGCAGAGAATAAAATTTCAGGTAGAGAAGTAAAAGATATGTAGAGAACTTTGGTGGGAATTAAGTGCAGAATTCATCTTCTGGTGGGTGAGAGCGAGTTTGTTAGAGAAACATGTAGAGAAGCTGTGTGTTCTTTCCACACTGCCCACTTAATACACCTGAGTTTGTCAACTTGATAAACTACACAGCCTGGAGGTTTATTGCACAGGATACAGGGAATTATAAAGGAGATGTGGGCAGCACAAAGTCAGTGGAATAACTGTATTTTTTCAGCAAGGGGGCATCCTTGCTCTGTGGAATGTTGGGCAGTTTACATTTTGCCTCCATGGAATGAGTGTCCTGGGCACAGACAGCGAGACAGCACGGCTGTACTGTGACAGTTTCTAGCCTTGGGATATATATTTTTTTTTCATATTTTTTTAATGCCCCCATCTTCTCTGCTGCTGCTTTTTCTTACTGTCAGTCTTATTGTCAGTTCTTGGCCTGGCATGGAGTTAAAACTATAAGAATTGAATCAGTTGCTTAGAGGGAAGAGAAGGCATTAAATGTAACAAGGTTAATGGGTATTAGAACTTTGAGTTCAAGTTAATGTCAAGAATGATTACAGGCCAAATGAGCTGCTGTTTTGAATATAGTGGGTGTTTTATTCAAAACAAAACAGGTCATGTTTTGCTGCTCCCTAATGTTTCATTCCTGGGTAGGGTTCCTTCGCTTGTTGATTTTATTCTTGGGTTTGTAAACACAGATACCGTGAAAGCATGGCTTATAATTGCATGCTGAGGGACAAAAAGATTTAGGGAGAGAATATAACAAGGAAATAGCATTTTGTTTACAGTCTTCCCTGGACATTTGCTGCTATAGAGAGAATAGTTTCCGGGCTTAAAAAACCTTCTTGCATTGATTTTGTTTTTCTGTTGGTTGGCTTGCTTTGCCACTCAGAATGTTAATCTAATTTATATGTACTTTTTTTTTTTCTTTCTGAATCTTTTGTAGCCAGTGCCCTCTAGAGAACTCTTTTAATCTTCTTTGCTATTGCTTTACACTTGAGCTGTTGATGCCAGCTGTAAAGTTCAGTTTGTCTGCTTTCATGCTAGCTAGCTCTTGGCTGAATTGATTTCTGTTGTTATCTGCTGAGTCATAGCTTGTAATTCCTCATTAAGGCATAGTGACTGGTGAAATTTTAGGTGGGCACATAAGATACGTTTAATGGAGCGTTGTGGTTGTGTGTGTATAGTCTTTATTCAACCCCGCCCTGTCCTTTCCCTGTTGCTGTTGTCGCTTCTTGTTACGTTTCAGGATAGATAAGTCAGTTCATCTGCTTCTTGCAATTTTCCTTCTTTATGAAGTGCTTGTTGGAAGCATTATTTACTAAAATTAGCTTGTGCTTTTATGAGAAGACCTTTTTAGTAGTAGTAGCTAGTTCGCTTTGACTTGCTTTTCAGCACTGAGTTTAAAACAAAAAAGCTTGAAAATTATTTTATTTGTGATGATGATCAGCTGTCCTGTGACCAAAGTGCTGAAGAATTTGTTCATCTCTTGGTGCTGCAGTAGCTGTCAGTTGGAATCAGTAACGTTGTATAGTCTGGCAAAAAAGCACTCAAATGCATCTGGCTTTGCCTTTTAATTTGGGATTGTCACAGATACTGGCGCTCTTCTGTTATAGCAATGAGATGCCAAGATTATGGGTAGATTGTAAAACAAATCAGTAAATTCAGCACATGAAAAACAAAGGCAGAGCTAACATGAAAGTGTATTTTTCCAAACTAAAATGTATAAACAAAAATATTTTCAATTATAAACTAGTAGACTATTTTTTCAAATGGTTGTATGCAAACCTGGTATTAAAGGTAGGATTTTGCTATATATGCACTACAAAATATTTTTAATTGTGTAAATTTTTTAATTTTAATGTGAAAGATACTAAAATGTACCTTTTGTTCATAATAAATTAATTACTTCAGGATGCTTCTGTTCACACAAGAATTTATCAAGTTCACTTGATTTTTTATTTTTTTAATTTTTTTTTTTTTTTGGTTGTGATTATCTTTTTTTCCTCAGAATTACAAGACTTGAAAAGGAAAACTCAGGTGAACTGAGTTTTACTGTAGCATTACTACTGGTGTGGAGTGTGCCAAACAATGGTTCATGTCATCAGAAGAAGCCATATCAGTTACTTGCACTAAATGACCGTGGACCAGTCTGGATTGTTGCCATTAGGAACTGAACCTTGGACCTTTGCACCTGAAACTCTGAATTTCTTATGCCTGGCTGAAAGCCTCTGATTTGTTGATTGTTATTGTACAAATTCACATGTGCATGTAGACTGGCTATTCAGCCAGGAGGCAAAGAGCTGTATAGTGTAGGGTTTGCACATTGTCTTCCTGGCTAGGAAACAACTTTTAAAAACTACCCAAGCTCACTATGGCATAAATCTATGTTCTGGCCACCTGTTGCAATGTAACTTGTCTACTTCAAACAAGTCACTGTGGATTACATTTTCATTCTTGTTTTCTTGTGCTTTGATCACTGGATAAGTTGCTTTGATTAGAGACATTTTGAAAAAATGTCCAATTCTGATAATCTCAGTTTTGTCTTGCAGTTGCTTTATTGGTGGAGCAGCTCTTGACGTTTCTGTGAGTGGAGACTAGCATTTGAAGGCATTAATTACAAACACTAGAAAATTATATAGTTTGAGCAGCTCCACACTGTGTGTTTTCCACGTAAATTTTCACTACAGTGTAACTTTTTCTGTAGATGTTTTACCAGGTTAATGTGGTTTAATAATTTTCTTAAACTGAATGTGAATTTCTGTGAACAGAGAAACAGTGTTGGTTTCTGCAATGGAAGTTCTTAATTATCAATCCTCTTCTAAAGCAGTATTTGTTACCTTCTGGGAAATGAAACTAATGTCCTTTTTATGGTTGCAGTGGGTTTGATTTTAGGGTTTTTTTTCAGCTGTTTAAACCTGTTTTTTTCTGGGGAGAGGTTGCTTGATATTTTTCTGCTTTGGGGGAGGGGTTTTTTGAGTTTTTTGTGTTGAGAGGGGAGTGGTTAGGTTCTGGCTAGTTTCTTTTTAAACTTCTTAAACTTTTAAAAGAATTTGAGTCCTTGGAAATATTTATCTTTGTTTGTTGAGGAATAATAAAAATCTTGACCCTTGTTGTCTTTTTGGCAGCAACAGCATGGCTTTTGTTAAACAGCTTCATCATGTTGAAAGCTTCCAGCAGATGAATTCAAAAAGCATGATTTGAGTGAAGCTACCTGCCATATATGTTTTCTAGCATCAAAATTATTGACAAAGAATAAAGGCACAATACCAAATATTTAAATGGTAGAAAACAGCAAGTATGGCTGCTTTTCTGAACAAGAAGCTTTTTTAACTTTCAGTGTTGGTAATGTATAGTAGATGTTGGGAAGATTATTGATTTTATTTTTTTTTTTAATCGATCTTTAATGTAGAACTGTAAAAATAGGTGCATATGGCCAATTTGTAGACTCAGGTTACCTTTAAAGGTCATCTAGTCCAACCCTCCTGCAATGAGTCGGGACATCTTCAACTGGATCAGGTTGCTCAGAGCCCTGTTCAACCTGACCTTGAGTGTTCCCAGGGATGGGTCATCTACCACCTCTCTGGGCTGCTTGTTCCAGTGTTTCCTCACCCTCATTGTAAAAGATTTCTTCCCTCTGTCTAGTCTGAATCTACCTTCTTTTAGTTTAAACCTATTACCCTTCGTCCTATCACTGCAGGCTCTGTTAAAAGGTTTGTCCCTATCTTTCTTATAAGCCTCCTTCAAGTATTGAAAGGCTGCAATAAGGTCTCCCTGGAGCCTTCTCTTCTCCAGGCTGAACACCACCAACTCTTTCAGCCTGTCCTCATAGGAGAGGTGCTCCAGCCCTCTGAATTCCTATTGCCCTTCAAGTAAATATTACTATATATGGGCTATAGTTTATTTGGTGTGTGAACTCGTACAATGCCTACTAAAGGAAACATGTTATTACAAGAAGATAACATTTAGCAAAAATACTCAATGTAAAAAAAAAAATTCTTAATCACATTCTTGGTAACTATGTAAAAGGTTATTCTAGGTAAAAGGACCTGTAGTTAGGTTAGTGGTTTGTTTTTCAATGTTGTTTAGTTTGACTGCAACTACTATAAAGTCCATCAGGGCTAGTTTTCATTTAATTTGAGGAGACTATAAGTTTATGCTTGTAAACTCTTCTTAGCTAGTCAACTTTTTCTCCTTCTGGTAAAAATACTTCTTATATAGTATTAGGTGTATATAAGTATAGCTCCTAACGCTTCAGATTGGTTAAAACCTGAAGCGAAATCCTTGAAACAGGAAAAATGAGTTGACAGTAACGTGTGTTTTTTAGGTTTAAGCTCAGTTAAGAGACTTAACCTTGTGAGTGCATGTACTTCAGCACCTTTCATTTTGTTAGAGTTGTGCACTCATTACTGTAAAATTTGGCCAGAATGATGAGATGGAAGCAATGCAGCAAATCTTTGAACATAAATGATAGTTTTAGCAAATGGATTTGCAAATTTAGGGGGGTTTGTACTTTGTTGATACATTGTGTTTACCTGTTTCTTTTCTAAATCCTTTTTAGAAATGAGTTAGTGAATCTCTGTAAACCAGAAAGATGGTCACATTGCTGTTAGTTCATTGACAGTTTGACTAATTTCAGGTTGGTTTTGTGACCTTCAGTTAAAGGTCAGGTGCTTAAGAAAGTTAGTTGACATTTTTATTAATAAAAATGCAAAAATTCCTGGTTTGTATGCTAGAGAGCAATAACTACATTTTCAATTTTTCTGTGCTTGTGTTTTCAGATTACAACCGATGGGAAACCCAAGATAATTGATATAATTGACACAACAGGCAGTGGTGATGTAACTACGTGTACCGTGGTAGAAACTAAAGATGGGGAAATTACCGGTCTTTCTGGAAGAACTTTAAAGGTGAGTATTTGGTGGTAGAGACACTACTGGGCATCTTTTTCTTTCTTTCTTGTTTAGCAACAAATTTAGCCCCTATTTTGATTTTTGCAGAACTGAATTCATTTTAGCTAGATTTTAACCAAAACTAATACTGCGTTTGCTCACCTTCATATGGATTGCTTGACATTTCTTTTATTTTTCATATGCCTTTAAATTGAATATTCTCTATAGCTGAATGGGTGTGTATATACAGAATTTTGTTGGGGGCTTGATAATCATTTATTTATTCTTTGTGCAAATCGGTATCTGATACAGTTTTGGAAGTTGACTGAAGAAAACATGCTAACACACTTTAAAAATATCAGACCCAGTTTCTGTTTTTAAAAGTGCTAGTATTTTCAGCATTTGCACAGACTACAGGAGGAGTCGTGTTAAGCTCATGGTAAAAAGTCCTAGAGGCTGAAAGATGCGTGAGGCCTGAGTTGTAGGCTCACTGGATTCTGACTATGAGTAGAACAGAAAAGGTGTATGATTTTCAGGAAGGAAACAATAAGATCTATAAGAGGTCTGATGTTACTGTCCTGTTCTTGGTTGGCTGGTTAGATTGATGACGTGATATGGGGACATCAAATATTTGGATGTCTCCATGCTATCAGCTTTCTTCTGAATTTTGCACAGAATATGCTTGTGAAGGTGAATCTGTTGCTCACTTTTGCTGTTGTTACTAGGAATAGTGGATTAGATATACAGAGAATCTAAATGGCAGCAAGGTATGAATTTAGACGTTCAGATGTTTGATGTGACCTCTGACCATAATACTCTTTTGTGCTAGAGTGTTTCTTGTCATTTATAGTGCTATTGTTTCCATCGACTGCTATCCATTGAACTTGCTGCTCTTTTAAAAGTAGAGTATCAGGGCACCTGATACTTACAGACATTCAATGGCACTGTCACATGAATTGGTATTGGATTGAAATTGCCATGTCATGTTGAAACTTAGCACAGTAGTTACTGTCACGGAGACAGGGAATTAAATTGGCAACATTTGCAAGTCTGTTCTGCTAAGCTCTCTTACCCAGTGTTGATTGATTTATTTATTTTTTTGATGCCATTAGTTAACCTATTTCTGAATATAATTTTCTGTAGATTCCAGCAAACTGGGTAAATCCTTCAGGCAAATATCACATTGGCATAAAAAATGGCTATGATATCTATCCTAAAGCTCTTAAGGAGAGGATTCAGGTAAGGAATTAAATTTTGCTTCTGGTGTGTTGTCATATTTTGTTGTTGTGATTTTGAAGTTTTTCTAGGATACTACTGTATGTGACTTATTAACATGTAGGCTGCTAGCCAGTGCTTGGGAGCTATTCTCTTGCTGATTTTTGTTTAGTCTTGACATGATCCATTTCTTCTGTGATTTTTCAGAGGAACAGGAGGTGGCCTGGTAGTCCTCCTCACAATGGTTCTTTGAGGCCAAAAGTCTAGAAATTACTGATACCAGTTTCTTTTTTCTGTGTAGCACCTGATGTTAGTTTATAGTATTGTATTGAACTTTTTTGCGTCTCAAATCAGAATTTTAAAACTTATTTTTGTAGTCTTCATACTTTGGCAGATGTATTTGTCAGTATTTTTAGGAACCTTTATTTTACAGAAAGAACGCAAGGAAAAGCTCTGGGATCCTGTTCACAGACTGGCTCTAGCAGAGGCATGTAGAAAACAAGAAGAATTTGATGCTGCTCATAGCTCTCCCTCCCAGGTTTGTATAAGTATAAACAAATTTGTAAAGTTTTTGTTTGCAACAGTTTGTTACTGGTTGAAAGGATTAAAATATTTTATTAGGTGAGTGAAGGAAAGATGCTTGTGATTATTCTGGCAGATAACTTACCAGTGTATCTGATCAGTTTTAAAAGCCTGTATATGGCTTGTTGTCAAATATGAAACGGGTATTACTTAAACTTTGTAGCAATTTTTTTAATAAATTTTATTTTTAATTTAATAAGTTCTTTTTTGAGGGTGTCGTCCTTGCTGTGTTCAAAGTTGGAATCTTCTAAACATATCCATTCTTTTGTAAACTAGGTACTATTTCAGTGAACTGTGAGATAGACCTCAAGTCACTTCTGAATCATTTAACAATCTGGAAAAAAAAATGAGAGCTTCAAATGTTACAGTTACAGAAGTTGTAACTAGTTGGCCAAAATTAAACAGTGTACTGTTAAAGTCCATTGAACTGCTTGGTATTTGTGACTTCTAGGGTGGTCTTACATTCTTGATGAAATAATGGAACAAATGTGTAACATCAGAAAGGAATATAGCATTACCTATCTCATGATAATTTCAGAAATACTCTAACTGTATTTTTCTTGCCTAATTAGGTAAATAAGCTAATAAAGGAAGAACTTCAAAATCAGGTGGAACTGTTGAATTCTTTTGAGAAAAAATATAGTGATCCTGGCCCAGTATATGATTGTGTAGTATGGAATGACGGTGAGACCTGGAGGTAAATGCGTGCACTGTCTAAAATGTCTCTTTCTACATGTAAAACAATATCTTGCATTGAAGACTGTTAACTTTAAAATCTATCCTCTTTATAGAGGTCTTAAATATTATTTACTTTAAAATGATCTTACTGTATCACTTGAGTTTTCATGTCAAAGATGGGGTCAAAGATGTCAAATGAAGATGGGGTAGAATGAAGTTTTATTAAAGACATCATGATAAGTGTAAACTTGTGGGATTTTATTCTGAGTCAGAGTAAAATAATTTTGAGTATCAATTGGTGATAGGAAAACAAAACAAAACAAAAAACCCAAACTAGAAGTCTTTGCACAAACTTCAGGATGTATTGCTGCACTTTTCTTGACTTTGTATGATGTGCATCATACCAGCTAGCTCTAGTAAAATTTCTTCCTTGAAAAAATTGCCTGAATTTCCATATGTTTGCTTTTCAAAGATAGATTTATTTGAATTTAGTAGCATTTGAAAATCAGTTTAGTTGGAGATCTTTGTAGTTTCTGGATCTTAGTGTAGACAACCACATTTAAAAATACTGACTTAAAGAAGTAAGATACCCTAAACATAGAACAAGGCTTCTGGAAGTCTTTGTGGTACTTTTTGCTGGGAGAGAGGAGGTAACCAGAAGTTTACAGCAGTTGAAAAATTGCCCTTTTTTGTTGTTTTTATCAACAGAGCCTGCATAGATACAAGTGAGACTGGTGATTTATCTAGCTGTACGGTGCTAAGAACCTACAAAGAGGCTCAGGAATATGGATCTTTTGGAACATCTGAGATGCTGAATTATTCTGTCAATATATATGATGATGGAAATCTTCTTTCCATTGTGACAAGTGGAGGTATGTGAAAGTAATCTTAAGAGAATTTTGCTGCTGAACACGTATCATCAGAAACAGCAATTTGTATTGGGTCCTGATTCTGATACTGCTGTCTTAATACAGCATTCATTACTGTGGCAATCAGGATTTGCTGAATTAAACCTGTAATGATAAGTCATTTCCAAACTTGTGGTTTTGTCTGAAATATTGTCAACTTTGTGTTCATATGCATCTGTACATAGTGTCTATACTTAAGTAGTCTTTAAGATGTTCCTGTGTCATAAAACCTTAAATAGAGAGAACTTTCTTTGAAAATACCTTTTTTCCTTTGTTTCTGACACATAGAGTCATTGACTTTTAGTTGCTGTGCTTTGTCCTTGTATAGTTTAAGAATCTTAAATAAGACAACCATGAGTAAAAGGGGTATTAATTTTTAGTTTTATCAGTCATAAAACAGTTTTATCCAAACTGTTTTATGATGGTACATGTCACTGTAGCTATAGCTCCAACCACTCCGAACCCATATTTGTATTCTCTATATAATCATGTTATTGTTTCTCATATAATCATGAGTGGTCATGCTGGTATCTGATTTGAACAATACTCTTAGTTCCTTATGCAACTATCCCATCTCAGTAGAACGACAGGGGCAATTCTGGCTTCTAAATAAATTGTAATTTTTTTGAGAGATTTCTTTTTATACTTCTGTGCAATTTTAGTTGTAATGTTTTGGATTTTTTTCTTAATCCCCACTATGTGTCATCTATGGTATAATTTTCATAACTTTGAGTAGGAAGTGTTGAGCTTTTTGAGTAATTTCTGTTAGTGGAATTAAGTTAATACTTCTTTTCTGTCTGCCTGTTGCCTCCATTCTGCCCTCAAAAAGCTGAGGAGAGACAGACCGGCCCCTGCCTCTCTACAGTTACCTGAAAGGAGGTTGTAGCAGTAAGGTCTCCCCTCGGCCTCCTTTTCTCCAGCTCCCTCAGCCTCTCCTCCTAAGACTTGTGCCCCAGACCCCTCACCAGCTTCGATGCCCTTCTCTGGACTCGCTCCAGCATCTCAATGTCTTGCTTGTGGTAGATGGCCCAAAACTGGACACAGTACTCGAGGTGGGGTTGTAGTACCCATGGTACCCTGTATATTACGACCCACTATACCAGTAGTAGCCATAGTAGATAGGGAGGGCCATAGGAGGCTGGGCAATTTGGTGGTAAGCCGAGCCCCAGGGAGGCAGACCTGCTTCCCAAAAAGGCAGGTCTGGTTGGCAGAGCAGGGGAGTAGTGCCTAAGTTCTTCTTTTTACTTTGCTTTGCTTTGCTTTGGCGTGTAGCTCTCCCTTTACCTACCGGAGCGAATTAG
>BJBW01006830.1:0-79531 GCA_004320125.1 Scolopax mira
AGAGGTCCCTTCCAACTCTGACAATTCCATGATATATATTAATAGTTTAATCATCCTGGGAGGCCCATTGCCCTTTACAGCTGTCCCAAACCCCGGGGAGACGGGGACATCCCGGTTCCCTCCGCGGGACCAAGGAGGGCGCTACGAGCCAGGAACCTGGACGCGAAATGGCGGGCCCGTCCCAGGAAGTGACGCCATTCCCTCCCTCAGGCTCCTCTCCCCCCCCCCCCCCCCCCCCCCCGTCCCGTCACACCTGACTCACTCACCTGGGCGGGCGGTGCCGGCGACGGCTGAGGGAAGGAGGGGGAGAGCAGTCGTCATTCCCCAGCGGCGAGTAGCCAGCATGGCGAGAGAGCCCGGCTCGCCTTCCTCCTCCTGGGCTATGGGGCTGCTAAAAACTTTCGAGGAGAGCGAGTTCAGCAGCTGGGAGAAGATCGGCTCGGGGGGGTTCGGGCAGGTGTACAAGGTGCGGCACCTCCACTGGAAGACCTGGCTCGCCATCAAGTGCTCGCCCAGCCTGCATGTGGATGAGAAGTAAGGGACGGGATGACAGGGGAGGGAGGGTGGGAAGAGGCTCATCCCATGGGAGAGACCTATCTCCAGGCATCCTGGAGCCCCTCAGTTGCCCCGCGGCTCCCCGGCTGCGCGTACGCGCAGCCGGGGAGCCGCGGGGCAACTGAGGGCTCCCCCTTAGTAGCCCAGCCCTGCTTACCAACATCACCAACATGAAGGTCCTGAGCCAATGTGAGGGAATTAGACATTCCCTAGGTCCCGCTTCCAAGCGAGGAGCAACTTTAGCAATGGGTCCGGCCTCCCTCCAAGATGTCCTTTAAACCGCTGGGAAAGGGAAGGTTGCAGGGTCGGTTCTTAGCTTATTCCCCAGTTGCTACTCAGGAAAGCATGTGGGTTTTGGGGGTTTTTTTTGGCCTTGTCCCCTGGTCTTGTGGGAGTATGAAAGGCCCACCGCCGCACCGAAGGTGGTGGGTGGGAGGTTGGACTAGATGATCTCCCAAGAGGTCCTTTCCAATTCCTTCTTGTTGCAGGAGTGGGATCCCGGGGTGGGGGCTTCTCAGGGATCAGTTATCTCCCCCTGCCTTGCGAAAAGCCATCCCTGTAGCATTTTGCTGGTTGGGGAGGGGGGTGTCGAGTTGTGGGAGCTGCAGCCGTGGGGTTTTGTGCCACTGCCTGTCAGGAGTGGGTGCTGAAAGGAGACAGGCTGGGAAAATAGCATTCTCCAGCTTCAGTTCAGGGCCAGTGCTTTTCCCTGCTGCTGCCCAGGATGTGTCATAGAGTTGTAGAATGGTTAGAGTTGGAAGGGACCTTAAAGATCATCGAGTTCCAATGCCCCTGCTGTGTGTATGAACCCATCTCGCCTGTTGGAGGTGGAGATACCGTGTGGTGAGAGCCTCCTCCAGCAGCTCACCTGACCTCAGTAACTGGCTGTGGCCCGTGCTGGAGGATGGTCACCTGTGCTGTCCTCGTGCCATCTCTGTGTGATGGTGGGCTGTCAAGTACAGCTGCCCTTTCCTAGGAGAGGAAGGCTCTCAGAGGCATCTTTAGAAGAATCTTTCTGTTTCGAGGGATGGCAGTGATTTCCCAGCAGGTCAGCCTCTGTGTGGAAGGAGGTGAATGTGGCCAAGGCACATTCATGGAGCTTTTCCAGCTCCACCTTGATCTCTGGGATCTCTGCCAACTCACGAGCTGATTCTGCAGGGGTTTTTTTTGTTTTTTTGTTTTGTTTTTTTTTGAGATGTGGTTTGGTTCCGTCAGGAAAGGTTTCTTTTGTTGCGGTTCCTGCAGCAGGAGGGAGAGAAATTGGGCCAGGATCGAAGACGGTTGTAGGCCCATCTTCTGCAAGATCATTAGGTTTGCGGGGCATCTTGCCCATTACCTGAATTGCTGACTTTGCTATAGGCACGGCTTATATAGCATAGTAAAAAAGATGAAATTTAAAAGGGGAGAGGTTAACATATACATAGGGCAACTGTGCTGTCTGTGAGTAGTAACATGGAAAAGACCTCAAAAGTTGCTGAGGGTGTTTTATTGGGTTAACCTGTGAGCCCTCCCACCATTAAAACTTCAAAGTAGGTTTCAGACTTGATGCTTACTGAAGCCTAATCAAAATTGTATTGTAGCTGACTGATTTTGCAGTTAAAACTAAACCATCTCTAAAAAATAAGGTAGAACATTTGATATGCTTTTCAGTTGCAGAATGCATTTGGAGATTTATTCAAAAATTAATTTTCAGTCAGAGAAGAAGAATGCTGTCACCCGTTGTAATATAAACAATTAATTTTGAGGGCTGCTACCAAATCTCAGTATATTCAGTGAGCAATAGGGAACTGCCTGTCACTCAGTGGCTAGGAGGCGTGCAGATACTGGAAAGATTGTGTGAACATCCAGGGCAGTACACAAAAATGCCTTCAAAATTTGGGAACTTGGAGGGTGTGGAGTTCCTGCAGTTCCTGGTTCATTTAGACAATCCTATCCTTGAAACAATGTATTTGTTTTACTGCAAAATTTGTACTTCAAATGCTTAGAGAGAGCATTAACTGGAAGTTGGAGTGTCCCTGGCTGTTGAAATGGCTGTTTTAGTGAAATTAAAGCTAAACTGAATTTGTATATGCTTCTGTTTTGGTTCTTAGGGTGCTATATCAAAGCCCTTTCAGTAGCTGGTAATGCTGCCCCCTCTTCCTCCCTCCCCCAGCTCCCCCCCCCCCAAAAAAAAGACTTCTCACTCAAGTTGTGCTATTCCAGTGGTGGGGTGGGGGACACAGACAAAATAAAACACTACCTCTTTAGTTCACAGGTTGGAACAAGCCTGTGTGATTAGATTGTTAATCCAGGAGATTAACTTGACTGGCTGTTTCTTGGAACCCTATGAAGCAGCCGAGTTAGAAGAATTACCAGTGGTATCAGAAACCTTACCAGGAAAAAAAAAAATGGAGAGAGGCTTTTTAATTTTTATTTATTTATTTAGTACCACATTAAAACCCGGTTTGTAATGGCTTGGTGGCGGTGACTCTCTGTGTACAGTCTCGTACTGTGTGTCTGCAGACACTGAGAGATTTGAAGTAATTCCCTTGGCAATTATCGCAGTGTAGAGCCAAGTGGCCTCAAGCAGAAGAAAAACTGAATGTACAGCCAGAAGTGGTTTTACCTTGAAGCCCAAGCCCTCTCAGGCGACTGAGCCAAATTCCATTCCTAACACCTTGTTTGCTCCCGCTTTCTGTCTCCTGAGATACGTTTTCTGCATGGGACTCAAGGTGCTCTCAGGATGGGGAGGTTCTATGTAAGCCTGAAGAAAAGAGAACGTAAGCCAGCAAGGTGGAGGAGCCTCTCCCTCTCAGGACTTGCAGTGGAGAATGCAAGGTCTTGCTCTTTACCTCCTTTGGCCGGAATGGAAGTATAGTCTGGAGAAAAGGGGTGGTGAGCTCAGAGAGCTACCTGGAAGCCTTTGTGGATTTCTTATGGCTGAACCTAAACGTGCAGGCTGTGATGAGTGTGAAGGATGTAACGGTTCCCAGAGAGGTTCTTCAGGTGTTCCTCTGGAGGTGTTAGCCAGTGGGGGTGACTACAGGGTGTGGAGGTGAAAGATATGCTTTCTTGACTGGGGGGAAAAAAAACCATGAGCGAAACCCTACAGGGACCTCCCTCTTCAGGACCTGGATTTAGCAATGGAGTAGAATTTAGAAATTCAGGAGGTTTTAGAAGTGCCTTGCTATTAGCAGATGCGGTATTAATTTAGGTAATGAAAGTGAATGTTCTGGCAGCCTCTGGATGTATAGACGGAACTTAATAACTCAACTTGTGCTCCTTAAAGAGTAGGGGTGAGCTTAGCTGTCCGGGTTAGCCTCTAACCCCTTTGTACCAGGGCTGTGCAGCAGAGGTCTGTTAGCAGAGCTGAGATCTGTGTTAACTTGAAAGAAAGGATTTTCTTTCCTTTCTTCCCCCTCCAACATATTCTATCCTGACCATGCAGTGTTTTTTCTTTCCTTCTCATACATTCTTCTCTGAGGAAGGTCACTAAAGATGTATCCTGCAGAGCAGAGGTTACAATATCCTCTTAAACACCTGCTATGATGCAGACAAGAGTCACTGGGGAAAAAAACCAACAACCCTACAGGGTGTTGTATTTTTGTGGAACCCATCTTCACCACCTGCACTTTGCAAAGAGGTAACTTGTGTTCCCTGCTGGAGAGCAGCGTGGCTGTGCAGGGATGGATCTCCCCTGGGCTGGGAGAAGCCTGGCTGCTCTGTGTCTGGAGGTAGTTCACAGAAACAGCCCTACTACAAGTTTTCAGGGATTTTTGAGTTTCTCTAGAGCAATTTTAAACTGCTCTGTCTCAGACTCCATTAGGCAAATGTGGTGGTAGTGATGGGGGAACATAAAACTGCAAGGACTGCCTTGCGAGTTTAAAGTTGTATTTTTATAACACAGTGTTATCTTTAGGGCATAAAGATTGGATGCATGCAAATGTGGATGTAGTCGTAATTCTTGCTGTTCTTGTGGCAGGGTTTGTGGTACAAGGGCTGTGCCCTGGGGACTGAGGCGGTGGGCAGGAGTTAGGCCCTTGTCTCTCCAGGAGAATTTGAAGAATGCAGCCCTGGTCGGGGTCTGACTTTGAGCAGAAGCAGACAGCTGTTTCGGGGCTGTCAGTGGTCCCTCATTCATGTAATGCTTCTAATTGCTTTGAAAATGGGAGATCTATCATTGACTTCTTCTCTGACAAAGATGCCGTTTGGCACTAAGCCCAGTGCTAGGTCTCTTGCTCTGCATGGCCCTGTCCCCTAATACTATTACAGGGAAAAATGTATGCACCCCATGACTTACATGAGCTTTTCTTTTCCTTTTTTAATTTTTATCACTATAATGTTAGGCTATAGTAGTGGGGGGAAGAGGAGTGGAGCCAAGGTGCTTAGAGAAGCTAATTCTGACTCTTTAATTGCATAGGTGTTAAATAAGAAACTATTATAACAGGCTAGTTATTATGCCTCTTGACTGAGAAACCTCATAAGGACCTTTTCTTTTCCTCCACTTTGGAGGGAAGTGTTTCTTGGTGGCAGTGTGAGTGATTTCTAAGCAGTAGGAGGAACTGAGCAGCAACCCCCCCCCCCATCCTATACTTTGACCTATTAAAAGGGAACTTGAAGGATACTTACAGCATCTTTTGTGGCAGCTTTAGCACTTGTGTATTGAGATGATGGGTGTATGGAGAACACCTGAGGCTGTGCTGAGTGCCAGCAGCACCTTGCACTAAGGGAAAAGGGAAGGGAAAGACCTTTCATCTTTGCCTGGTGGAGGAGATCTTGCTTTAACGAAGTGTCTCTGTTAATTAGACTAATGCCAGTGCACTAGGCACTTGGCTAATGACCGAGTTGTACTTTGGCTCTTTTTATTTCTTTTGTCTTCTTTCCTTTTCTGTTTTCTTAAAGCGACAGTATTTGAAAACTGACTGTCTCCCCGGGCTCTAGCAGATTGCTGCCTGATTGAATTCTGAAGGCTGTGGCTATGGGAAGATGCTGAAGGTGGCAATTGTTGTATGGGGGTTTTATTAAGCAGGCAAATTAGATAAAGGGCACTTGCCTGTTAATTAGCCAGTTAATTCACTCATATAACTGGGTCTGGTCCAAGCGGAAAGGGAGCTTTTTTTCTATTATTTTGTTGAAAGCAGAAGTTCTCTCATCATGGGGGAATATGCTCCATTTCGAGCAGCTGGTGCCTGTGATTTTGGTGGTCATCTCTAAGGCTGTCGTTAGCCCTGGAACCCCATCCCCGGGAGTCTAGTGGTTCTTGTTAGGCTTTAGCTGTTGCTGGGTTCTTGCCTTGCCTTGGAGGGCTCAGACAGGTATTTTACATCCCTGACTCCAGCGCTCAGCCCGCCGAAGCCTGGTGCATTATGCTGGCTGTGCATGTGGCTTGGGGGCAAGGAGTTGGTTGCCTTATTCATAGGCGCTCCCTTCCAGCGTGCCAAAGAGCAAACTGGGTACTTGTCTACAAAGGCAATTATTTCACAAGAAAGTTGCTGTAGGGAGCAGCAGGAGCCAACATGGTTAATAAAGGGAAAAGATTTCCCTTATCTGGTTTTTTTTGTTGTTGTTGTTTTTGGTTTTTTCCTCTTCGGTGTGTATGTCCCTCTTAAACCATTTTTCTGCCTCTGAAATAGGTCTGCTGCTTCTTGCCAGGCTAGACTCGCCCCCGGGGTGAAACCTTTGCTGGGGTGGGTTATTGCAGGCTGCTACAGCTGGTTGGGAACAGGCAGCAGACGCCTTCCCAACCTTGTCTGGGCCAGCTCTGCGCGTCCCACAGCAGGCGAAGCAGGGGGTCCTAACACACGGAGGAGTCTAAGGGCTAAATGATGGCTCCAGAAAGCACTCCCACCTGGGAGCATCCAGGGTCCCTTGCAGGCTGTGTTTCAGCCAGGGACGGTGAGTGCTGTCCCCTGGGTCACTTGGGCATCAGCCAGGGGGGACATAGGGGAAGGGGAGACTTCACTGTGCGAAAGTTGAATTTGGCATTTTTCTTTTTGGAAGCAGAGAGTGCTTCTAGTTGGCCTTGGATTTTAAAAACAATTAAAAAATTGACTGAGCTGATAGCTCTGCTGTGGCAGAGGCTTCCATGGTGGTAACTGGCATCACTTCTTAGTGGCACAAACTGTGACTGGGTTGGGATCGGTCCCCAGTATTTTCCAGCTCTTGGAGACTGGCAGAAGGAGCAGGTGATAAAGCTTTCTGCCTTGCCAAAGGTATGAGCATCTTTCTTCTGATGTTGCAGCCACTGTGAATATGCTCACTGAGCTTTATGTTTAAACCCTGGTGTCTTCCAGGAGAGACAGTCATCTCAAAAGTCCTGCATGGGGTGGGGGAGCATCAAAGCAGTGTTTTTTGTCTTTTAAAATGGGACTCTCTGTTTATCAGGGGTCTGTGGTAAAACTTTTGTCCTATTACTTCAGGTAGTCTTCTCCAATAGATAGTGTACACACCTTGGGTACATTACAAGAGCTGTTGTGTAATAAGAGAGGGTCTGTTTGGGAAATATTACCTATCTGACCTCCTTGTGTCCTCTTTTGTGAACCAGTGGGTGGCAGCAACAATGATGCTTCAGTACCCGTGGCCCAAAGCTGCTCTGGGTACTGCCCATCATCTCTAATAATGTAGCTTTTGGTAGACTGAAGGTTGTGGTGTGTGTTTTTTTTTTTTTTTTTTTCATCCACCATCTCATCCATCAGGGGAGAGGACCCTGGTTGCCTCTCACAAATGCAACTCCCAGCAGGTTGGCCATGTGTGAGGTGCAGAAAGGAGGGCATGGCAATTAAGGGTCTTGACCTGGGAGGCTGCAGCTTGGACTGAGTAACACTTCGTGCCCCGTGGGGTCAGGCTAAAGTGACCCGTAAACAACCCAGGGGTGCTCATTACACGTGCCAGCGCTGGGACTGTTACATCACCAAAAATGGCGTGCCGGGAGTTTTCGGCATCCGCTGGAGCCGAGCGAGCATAGCGCTGGGGTTGCCAAGTCTGGGGTTTTTGAGGATAAGGAGTATCTTGCTGGGGTCCCTCAGCTATAGCAGGTGACTTGCTCCACTAAATGTTGGGTCTTGGGGTTTCCTCTCCCAAGGCCTGGGTCCGTGGGCCGGCAGGGCAGCTGGAGCAATGCTCCCTCCTGCTTAATGCAGCCGTATGACTCACAAACAGTTAATGACTTTAGCCCAGGGAGATACAGCAGGGGCAAATCTGGGCACCACATGGATCCTCCTCATTCTGAACAGCACAGCACAAACATCAAAGCGGGGAGATGGGCGCTGTGGAAGTGTACAGCTCTCCTGTGGCTCAGCAGCTGCGAGCTGCCCGCTCTTAGAAGCAGAAAACACGGGTAGTAACTGTGGAAATAGGCCTGGAGTACAGCATGAGATGTAGCATGGTCATGAAAGCAATGATTGTGAAGCGTGGGGTTCACTTTCATAAAGGTTTTATGCATATTTTGGGGGGGAAGAAAGACCTAGTCCATCTTCCACCTTCTGTTCTCTCCTATCCAGGGAGCGCATGGAGTTACTGGAAGAAGCCAGGAAGATGGAAATGGCAAAGTTTCGCTACATCCTTCCTGTTTATGGCATCTGTAAAGAGCCTGTTGGCTTGGTCATGGAATACATGGAAACGGGGTCTCTGGAAAAACTCCTGGCTTCTGAACCTCTGCCCTGGGAACTGCGCTTCCGAATCATCCACGAGACAGCTGTGGGGATGAACTTCCTGCACTGCATGTCCCCTCCGCTGCTCCACCTGGACCTCAAGCCTGCAAACATCCTGCTTGATGCCCACTACCATGTCAAGGTATGCACTGGGCACTCTGTGCCAGGGACCCGCTTTCGGATATTCTTGTATGGCTCCTGCCAAGCTCAAAGCCCTGAGAGAAACCAGCAACAAAAACCACCCAGTAACCCAGTCGCCCCAGTCCCCAAACTTGCCTACCTGATTCATGCATCATTTTGTTACAAGTTCTATTGAGGTTGAGTTAGGGAGCTTGTGAGAACTCTCCCGAAATTTTAGGAGGGTGCTAGTGTGGTGAGCTCTGATTCTGAAACCTAATGGGTCCTGCTATAAATTTCCTTGCAGTAGGATCATGAGGCAGATGAGAACAGGGAGAGAAAAGTCATGTGAACCTATAAATCATCTGTGCCACTTCCACAGCTTTCTGTCTAGGGCCTTCTGGCTTTGTACACTCCACTAAATACCCAAATCTATTTACAGCTGGAGTCCAGAGAAGCCTTCCTGCAGGCGACTCATTTTCTTCTTTCATTTGCTCAGAGCATATGCAGTGAAGAAGTGTCTCTGTCCTGACTGCTTATGCATACCAGAGGTCACTTAAGGAAATTTTGGTGTCTGTATCAGCATGAAATTATTTTTGTTATCCATTTCCAGAGTAAGTAGCAAAACTTGTTGGCCTTCTCTGTTGGAGGCTCTGTTTTGACAGCTGAACTAAGAAGGTTGTGCTTGATTTTTGATCCTTCCTTCTGGAGAAGAAAGAGACTAAAATATATTTTTTTCCTGATAATTTTTTTTTTTCCAAATCAATGGCTAAACTCTTCACCTTAGAACTGCAGGTTTAATCACGTCGGCTGGCTGATACAGCTCAGTACAAGTACAGTACATTTTTTAAATCAGTGCCATCATCCATCTGCTTGGTTTTCCTGTCCCCTTCAAATTGGCCAAATGTCTTTGGCCTGTACCATTCTAAAAATGATGTTTTCAGTTCATGAAGACATCTCTCCTGATGCCATGAGAGGGTTGGAGCCCTAAGAGGTGTGTGCCTCTATTAAAATCATATCTGTGACAGTCTCAGCTTTTTTACTAGCCTCTTCGTGGCTTACTTAGAAGAGTTTTCTTTCTGTAGTAGTAGGCATCTACAGGTGGTCTGTGGTATTACGGCCAAAACATCGGGATTTGAACTCTTTAAATTAAAACTCTTAAAACTCAGCACATGTTGGTGCTGAGAGGCGGTCACTAAGTGTTTATTTACCTAAACTATGTGCTTGCTTGCATAACTTCTTAAATTCTTAATTCTTGACTCATCCAGAAGCCAAGATATGAAGACTGTATTTTTCTCACTGTTCCAGGAGGCTGAAATCCTGCCTGATATTCTGCCTACTGTATAGCCTGTATTGGGTGGTGATGTAATACAAGAGGCAAAGTGCAAAATGTTCAAAAAAATGTTTCTGGTGAGGTCATTGTTGACATGCCTAAGCTGTTGCTGCTCACTCTGTGTGTGAAACACATTAAAGTCTTTGGACCCTTTCCATCCAGTTCAGAAAAGAGTGGTCTAATCCAAACCTTTTTCCAGCCAGCAGTCTTTTACATCTGCAGGCATCTTGGGAACCCCTCCGAGCAGCAAAGCAGAGATGGGAACCTATATGCAAAATACGAGATGTACATATTCTGTGAGGTGCCTTCACTTTAAAAATGTGGCCTCAAACCTTCTTTTTGTGTGATGTGAAACTTATAATTAAATTTCAGACCCTGCAGCTTGATTGGATGTACATTTTCTTGCCGGAAGGCTAATAGAGCTGATGATTGAAGTGTTTTTACTTTTTAAATGTTAGCATTAATTTAGTAGGTGACCTGTCCCTAATAGAATTCTAAGGTGAGTGAAGAGATGTTGCAGACTGTAAAAGAAGAGTTTGGAGGTAGGGAGGACTTTCATAAACTGTTTGCCCTTGAGCCAGGAAGCAGACGGTCTTCCCGTGGAGCACATTAGAAATGCTTCTGTGCTGAAGTGCTGGTGACATGGAAACACACCCTCCTTCTTTTCGGAGCACACCGCTTACTGTAAAATCCCCAGGGGAGGGCGATGACTAACGCGGTGGCGTTGCACAGAACTTCTCATCAAGTGGGTGCCTCCGTATCATAAAGCCATCTCCTGTGCCTTACATAAGGGTGTGCTGAATCCTCTCGGGAGGATCATGAAGAGGATGGGATTAGCCTGAGCACTGAGCAGGGATAGGCAGGTACTAACTTTTGCGAGGCATGTTGGGGATTCCTCGGTGATTTCAGATATATGTATATAATATATACAGCATAAGGTAAGGCTCTACTGCTTTTTGGAGGATGGGTAGATGCATGCATGTGTGCCTCCTCCCCTGGGGGTGATGGAGCTCGATATTGACAAGAGCCTCAGCTGAGAGCTCCCTTCCCCTCCATGTCCTGCACCGTCTTGGTTGCCTTAAGCAGAGTGGTTTACTTGGGAGGATTATTCCATACACAGAGAGGCTTTGCTAGCTAGGATCAGCCTGCATTTGTTTGGGTTTTTTTCACTTCAACCTATTGTTTCTATTTGTATCACCACGATCCTCCCTGCCCCGTTCTCCAGCTTCCCATAGCGCAGCCTTACGGGCTGCTCAACGTGGAGTTTTTGCGTAACTGGAGCACATTTTACGAGCCTGTTCTTCAGCTCTCCTGTCTGTGCGAGTTCTGTATCTCTCCCCTGGGCTTCCTGAGATGTCCCAGCTGCTTGTGGGCAGCTGGTGCTGGAGAAGCAAAGCCACATCACTTTGCTCGGCCCCTGCCCTGATGTGATCTCTCTCAAAGGCCTTTGGTAGGAGAATCCACACACGTACCCCACCCCGCCACGCAGCAATCCTGTACCCTAACTTGTTGCCAGCTGCTGTGCTTGCTTTATTGCTGCTTCCCAGGTTGCTTATCTTCCAAATCTCATAGTTGAGAGTGTTACTTTTTGTTCAGGTATTTAAAATGAAATCTACCTGCAACTTAATCCCTTTTAGCAAAAGCATTCTTTGTAAGTTCTTGTTTCTCTTACTATCTAGCCTGGTTTTTGCTGCTCCTCATCTCATCTTGTGTGTATATATATGTATGTATGTATATGTACACACATGGGTACACACACACACAGAGGCAAATCCCACCAGTTACTCTTCATCTCCCAGATTTTGTTTTTAAGGAACCTGAAGCAGGCTGAGCTGGTCTCAGCTGTGCACTGCTTTAAGCTCACTGTAGTAGCTGTTATTAGTTTTATTCCCCCACAGTGGTCCAATTTAAACCAGTATCAAGAGTGAAGTTTGCTGCAGTGTTGTGCTGTGCTGATGGTCTTGCTGAACGTGGACAGGTTGCCTCTGCTCTGTGGTCTTCACCTTTATTTGCTTCAGCTGAAGGAGGGGCTGCAAAATTCTGAGTGTGGAGTTAAACAAATTTGCCGTCTGACTTCTTCTATCAGAGAGCTTCTTGATGTAGGTCGTTAACTGTAGGTCAAAGTAATACCCAGAGGCCAGGCTGGTAAAGAGGGGTTGTCTGGCTTTATTAGACTCCCTGATGTTAGTTAACACAGCCACTTCTTTTTATCAGCTGCAAATATTCTCGGGTTATTAGAAAGGAGAAAAGGCTTTGTTGTTTTGTGTGTCCCTGCTCCCTGTTTCCCACCCCTCCTGATCAAGGTTTTCATGCAGGGCTGTTGTTAGGTGGCTCTTTAATCCCAACCAACAAAGCTGGTTTTCACCTTGATCAATTCTCTAATTGATCTAATTGAGGTGGCACAGGGGAGGGAACGAGACCATCCCTGTCATAGTAATGTAGATTTATGATGGATTAAAATGAATGTTTGACTGTGGCTTTGGTTTCTGCCGCTTCTGAGGAGAGCATTACAAACACCACACCAGGTTTTGAGGAGGAAAGGTTTCATGGCAGAGTGGAAAAGGATGGCAATACAGTCTGTTTCAGAAAGACTTCTTTTAGTGGCTAACTGAAGCATGTTGATAAACACTGAATTAAAGACATATGTTTGAAGTGCAGATACTGGGTTGTGTCTACACTTGGAATTAGTTTTTATTCCTAATTTTAAGTAGTCCCATGTAAGCTGTAAAATTTGTAGCGTTTCTTAACAAAATTCAAACAACCAGCCTTTCCCCCCTACCCCCAGAAAAACAAGTAAACAAGGCCACCACCACGCACACACCCCCAACACCCAAAAAACCCATAATCAAATGTGGTGGCATTCTCAATATCCAGGTGAACAGAGACTTTGGACAGAGACAAATACTGGATATGCCAGCAGTGATTAAAAATTAATCTGATGGCTTTGTTAGCCGTCACAATGAAGAAAACCTTTAGCTGAACTCTGTCCCTGAGTCCATTGCAGTGGGTTCTTGAGTCTTATTTGCAGAAAAATGACATGCACCATCAGAAGCTAAGTGCACACTTCAGGATGGCCTGTCAGGAGTCGTTGGTGAAAGCACCTTCCAAGGGCTAATTTTGTTTCTGAAAGCTAGATCCCTGCAGTGTTTGGGAATAGCTGACTTCAGGAACCACCACAATTACATGAGCGTATTTACTGTGTTTGGAAAAAAAAAAAAAAGCCAAATGGCAGCATACACCAAAAAGCCAACCAAACAAAAACGAAGCCACCAGTACCCCTCCAAAAAATAACTTGACAAACTCAAGCCTTTAACACTGCAATTGAGTGTTTTGGTTTATTGTTTGTATATTTTAACAAAGTAGGATTGAAAGGTCCACCAATGACAGAAAGAGAGAGAGACCCTTGTGCACCGCATTCTTGATTTAAAACAAAGGAGAAAAAAAAAATCTTTAGTTCTTGGAATCTCTCAGTAAAGTAAGTGTTGCTGAGAAGTGGGCAGGAAAATGTGTACAGCTCCCCTCCCCGGTCTCTACTCACGTGTTTGTTCTCATGCAGACCTTTTCAGAGCAGAGACCGAGCGAGCTGCCCGAACACGAACAGCCCCGCTCTCTGCGTGGGCCTTGGCCAATGTTTTTTGGTTTTTTATTTTTTTTTCTCTTCTTCCTACCCCTTCACCACGTGTTTTGCATGAAGCAGTCTGTCGCCTCCGTGTCTCCTCTCAACTCTTGCTGATATTAGGTATGCTTTTGAAGCACGGTGGGATCCACTGATGTGAGGAGTGAGATTAGGGGTTCCGTGGGGTGGTGGGGCAGGGCAGGTCCCGGGGTGGGCTGCCAGGGCTAGTGGGGATGCGGAGGAAGAAGCGGTGAGGGGTGCTCTGCTTTCCCTGCCTTCACCAGCAAGGGTGCCTCCTATTGCAGAACCAGGTACCTGGAAAGCAATTTAAAGGCAAAACAGGTAAGTTAAATGGCCGTGTCTTCCACCCACTGCACAGTTCCCACTGATGTTTAAAGAAACTGCATGACTAAATACACCGTGCAGTGGGGAAAATTTGCCCTAAAGGAACTAGTAAAAGCCACAAATGTTGTCTGCAGAATCTTACTCTCTTGTTGCAGCCTGGAAGATAACAATTCTTCATTTTCCAGTGCTTTCTGCAGAATATGGTATGGCTGAAGCTCTGCTCTACCGATGAATTTCCTATTAGCTGGTATAAAACCTGGTCCTTCTCAGTGGGTAGGGGCAGGTTTATGAGGTGAAGTTCTTGCTAGCGTGGGGAGGGGTCTGTTACGTACCTTAGCTGTTTCTTGGTTTTTAGGCTGAGACAGAGACCTTTTCTGTCTCACATGCTTAGTCCCTAGCTTTAGATTCCTGCAACATAGCTGCTGGGTCTTAATGCAGGAGTGTCACTGAGCCGTCTGCATTTCATCTTTGTTTCTTAACTTAAGCAGTAGGAAACACAGTATTGTTTAGACAAAGAGGAAGGTGTATTACTTTAATTATGCCTGCATGCCATGTGGATTTCTTGAGGTGCACACAAGCCTCTGCTTCGTGTTAATCAAAGGATAGCAGTGCCTAGCCGGGTCGGATCTGTTCAGACTTGCAGCAGTTGGTCCGTTTATTAACCTGACACCATGGGCTTGTGCGATGCTGGGGTTGTGCTTTTGTTCTCCTGTGGAGCTCTAAGTGCCCCAAACTCCTTCCTGGGGCGGTTGATTCAACTCTTCCCAGGGTAAGCTGGCTTGTGAACCTGGGTTTCTTGACTACGTACTTCTTTCCTGGACTCCAGTGATTTTCTTGATGAGGAGGCCAGCAATCCCCCTCAGAGTGTAGCCCTACAAGCATGAGAAACTATTCCTATAGATGACTTTGGCCCCCATCCCCCTCTTTTTTTTTTCCCTTCTCAAGTCATTCTCATGTTACCCTACAGATTTCAAATACAGATGGACAACAGGTTGAAGATACCCGTGTGCTAGAGAACAGGACTTCTGTAGCTCCTAAGAATGCCTCTCTCGAGCCCTTTGTGCCTGGGAGAAGTTCTTCCTGAAGCTGTGTCGGTTGCTTTGTTTGGTTTATGGCAAAGGGAGATTCCTAACATTTGAAGCCTGGTGGCTGTGTAACTTGCCTGTTCTCCAGGAGGCCGAAGCTGGCAGCAGTTTGCTCCCTTTCCAGTAATGGATGCGTGTTACGACTGGTTTTGTGGTATCTTTAGACAGAAACTTCTGAAAGTGTGAAGTTGGAGCCTATTTAAAAAAGAAAAGAAAAAAAAAAAACCAAACCCAAAGCTTTTTTTAATTATGCCTGTTGTTTTGAGGGAGAAGTTTCTCAAAGGAGAAGCTGTGAAGATCAAAAGGGGAATGAGTCATTAAAAAAACCTGAGTATTTATTAGATAAAAAGAATATATAAGTTGGGGGGGTGGGGAGGAAACCTTATCTAACACATAGAGAAAAATCAGTGGGCCGAGTGGTCCAAAAGACTTGACTTTTCTTGAAATTTCCACTTAGCATAATGGACATTTTTGACCAGTGGGAAATAAGTAAGACAAAGGAAATTCCTCGCCTATCTGTGTGCTTGATGATTGGTATGTCTTTGAGAGTAAATGAATGCATATTTGTTTGACACTTTAAATTAAAGTGGAGGTGTGTTTCCCTTTTTATAAACTTGCTGTCACTTGTTTTGTTCGTTTCAGCTGTGTTCACTGCGTCACTGCACCAACTTGCCATATCTCCTAGTTGCCAAAAAGAATTCCCCGTGTGGGTTTTTGATGCATGCGTGTGTGTGTCTTGGTTTGGATTGGGGTTTTTTTGGTTTTTTGTTTTTTTTTTTTAAACACTTGGTGCCTCTGGTGTTGGGCTCAGTCCTTGCTGGCATGGTCAGTGTAACAGCAGTATCTGAAAGAGCAATTCTCTTGCACTTACTGCAGAGCTCATGGTCCGAAAACAGGTGCTCACAACAGTTAAACATAACATACAATGTGAGGTTACACAAGGAAAAGGGGCGGCAGGACCAATAATTACACTACACTGTAGTTTGCACTAGCTAAATTTGACTAGTTTTAAATTACAATAAATTGTCTGTTTGTTCTCTTTGCTGTGTAATGGGCTGACGTGCTGCTGCTTGCAAAGAACTGCTTACTGGTTTGGGGGTTTTTGTTGGTTTTTTTTTTTTTCTTAACCATAAAGAAAAGCCTACCATAGTGTGCAGTGTTGCTTCCAGAGGTGTTTTCTTAGCTTAGTATTTCCGAGCAGCTCACTATACTTTGTTGGGTCATCCTGTTACATCCATCATTCTTTACAGAAAATTTTTTGTGAACGCCTTTGGAGTCTAATGGTAGCGTGCACTTCTCTTCCCCTCTTCCTCCTCTGTTTTTTGCAGATTTCTGACTTTGGACTTGCGAAGTGCAATGGCTTGTCCCATTCCCATGACATCAGCATGGACGGGTTGTGTGGCACAATTGCATACCTTCCTCCAGAGCGCATCAAAGAGAAAAACAGGTGTTTTGACACCAAACATGATGTCTACAGGTCAGTTAGTGAAAACACTTAAAAGCTCTTTAAGTAATGCTGTAAAATGAGCCCTCCTTTTCTGGTTATAAAACCTAATTGAGCATGAAACCCCTAAATCTGGTTTGAGGCTCATCTTGCAAAAGGGCATGTTTGCTTTGCTTTTTGCGACGTCTTCATAGGGTAGAGACCTTTGAACAAACTGCAGCTGATCCTGGGTATTGAGCGTTATCACTCCAAGTAATACTTACTTATTAGCAACTGGCATGGGAAGCACTCTGCCCACTTTTAATTTCCCCATCAAAAGGTACATCCTGACCTACTTTTCCAGTCTGTGACAAAATTCTTAGCTATCTTCAGTGGATTTCATCACTAGGACTCTGTTCTTTCATGGTAAGGTTATTAGGAAAAGGAAATCATAGCTGTAGATTAAAAGATATGTCATATTCTATATGGAGTGTATTTCTTTAAAGACTTCTTGCAGAGTAGAAGTATTAAATAAAATCTATGGTAATGCTTTGCTGCTCTTTGATTTTTGTCAGTATTGGTGTGGATTAGTTGGTAAATACTACCAAGAACTCATCAGCCTCCAGCATGTCCCTATGTTCACTGCCTCGGGTTCCTCCTTGAAAAAAACAGACTTTCAAATCATGGTTCTTGGCTGCATCTTCTTGTCTGTGTTCATCAGCTAAATTAGATGCAGAAGCGAAGGACAAGGAAAGAGAACTTAGGAAAATAAATTATACTTCTGTGAGTTTTGTGGCGTTTCTGTTGGTGGTTGTTTCTTTTTTTTTTTTTAAAAAAAGTGTTACTAGAAGTAAATTTTTTGCATTTACTTGTAGCTTTTCCATTGTGGTTTGGGGAGTTCTTACACAGAAGAAGCCTTTTGCAGGTAAGTTTGATATATTGTGGGTTATGTTGGACTTTATTTATTTTCTCCTACTGATAGGCACGTTTCCTATCCCACCAAGCCACAGTTTACGGGCATTGTCTCCAAATTCCTGCAGTCTGGTGTGGTAGACACCTTTAAGCTCTCAAATTCTGCTCACAGACAGCATTGTGAAAGCAGAACCCATATTGCTGCAGGGGACCTTGGAGTTGGCCGTACAGACCCAGATTAGTGTGAGGTCTGCACAGGCTTCTGACGAGGAACAGTGCAGAGCAAAGCCAACTGGCAGTCAACTGTGCTGTTTTCAGTAACATCTCCTCTATAGAGAGGTTCTGTAGTTTATTTAGAGATTGTAGGTACAGATTTGGTCTTTTAAAAAAAAAAAAAAGCTGTCTGTGAGAACAAGCCTTGTTCCACCCCGCAGTAAATGTACCGATCAACCAGCAGCTATTTATTCTGTATGACTTTTTCCTGTGTGTATGACTAGCCTATGTATAGCAAACATGTTTGAACATGTTCCAGTCTACTATTAATATTTCTCCAAGTGAGCCATCCCATTTAGCTCAATGGTTGACTTCAGAGTCAAGAGCTGCATTACTACACTGCTTTATTTGTGTTCTTCCTTCGCCTTTATGAACAGTTCAGGTGCCTGGTCTAACTCAAAAGCTGTGGTTCAGTTTTCTTACAGCAGGCACAGAAATCCTGAGAGAGGTAGCAAAGAACTGTTTGAGTTTTTCTCCTTGCTTCTGTGTCTTTTATGGGTGGAAAAAGAACACAGTCACTTACTGACAATTGGTTTTGGGAAGCAGGTGTTACTGCATTGATGAAGGTGTTGTGGGAGAACAAGACCAACTTCTCCTTTTTTCTTGTTGGTAAAAGAAGGGCCTCTAAATCTAGAAAAAAATACATTAAAACAAAATTTCAGTCTAATACACTGTTAATGCTCTCAGACAAAAGAGATATCCTTCCTTTTGCTGGGAGATCTTATTTTATGTGCTTTTGCTTTACAGAGGAAAACAACATTTTACATATTATGGTAAAAGTAGTTAAAGGCCACCGCCCAGAGCTACCTGCTGTTTCCAAATCCAGGCCTCATTCATGTAATAACTTGATCAAACTGATGCAAAAATGTTGGCAAGATGATCCTGGTGAACGGCCAACATTTCAAGGTAAGATTTCCTCGTAACTTGGCTGCCCATTTATTCTTCTATGAGTCACGTTATTGCTCAGGACTCTGTTAATCCTTGGGGTAAATTCTGTGAACCTCTGTGACAGAACAAATGGAGCACATTGTAAGGCAGAGACAATGATACAGGCCAGTTACTCATTTGTGGAGGAAGAGATTATCTGGGGACAAGTCTGACCATGACGGTGTTATGTAAACACGTCAGGAATAAGGACTGTACTGAACCCGTTGAACCATTTAGCCAGAAATTATGGTCATTTCCAATTGTGTGTATCAGGGCATATACCAACCTGGTGGTGGTGGTGTGGTTTTCACCATACCAAAGCACTGAGGGTCCTGGCTCTTGCTATTTCCTGTTGTATGCTGAGAAACTGAATTGTTTTCTTGTAACAAAACTTTTTGTACTGTGGTTTTTCTGCCAATAAAAGGCAACTCTGAAAAGGCTTGAACTTGCCCAAAGCACCTGTTACGAATGCAGAGGTGCAGAAGGATGTAGCAAGTGTGCTCTCCAGGTAGCTTCATTTAGCATGAATGCCTCTTTGCTCTCCACCTTCTCCTAAAACAAAAGGTTTGGGAAAAGAGACTGAAGGGAAGAGGAATTCCATCTTTTTAAAAACACATCTAAGTCTGCCAGCAGTAGACTAGTTCCCCTTTCACAGTCCTACAGTGTAGCTACCACGTAACATCACTCTGGTCTGAATGTGAAAATGAATTGTTCAGTCAACTCCATGCACTCTTTGCTTGGTTACACACTTGTACCTACTGATGAGGTGCTAGGTGGAATAGTCAAAATTAGAGTTTTTCTCCCACAGTATCTCAAAGTTGTTAAGCTCTAACGATAGAGAAAAGCAGCAGGGCATCTCAGAAAAGTCTCCTATTAGAGAGAAAAAAAAAAAAAAACAACAAAAACCAAAGAACCAAACCAACACCTTCTCTTGCTTTCTTCAAAGAAATCACTTCAGAAACAGAGGCCCTTTGTGAGAAACCAGAAGATGAAACAAAAGAGATGATAACTCAGGACCTGGACAACAAGAATTCCCCAGAGCAGCAGCCTGAGGTATTTTCTCTTTCCTTCTCTTCAAGCGTGCTGGGTTTTGCAAGGAACAGGTTCCTCCATGACCTGTAACTTTGTAAGCAACCTTCTCTGCCAATTATGAGCACCTTCTTGCCTGATAGAAGCGGGTCTTGGAGAAGGACGGGGTGGCAAAAGTGACAGCAGATGCATGGACCAGCTCAGGGAACCCTCAGTGCAGAACTAAGTGCCAAGTGGATCTTAGACTCTTGAGGGAGAGACAGACAGTTAGGAAATAAAGGCTGGAACTATGTGGGTGTGATTGATCTTAAAAAATTGCTGTAGACAGAAGAGCCATGTGGCATAGTGACTGTGAGTACTGATGAAAGCTGCCTTCCTGCATCTGAAATTTTTCTATGATCTGTTAGGTTTCATCTAAGACAGACAGTGCTTAAAGGCTACCTGCAAACTAACAAACTTATGTCTCCTCCCGTGGGGCATCGTGCTCAGTTTTCTTTACTGACCTTTCTAAAATGCTTGTCTTGAAGGCGATGTCTACATTACGCCAGCCGAAACAGGAGCCTGCTTTACCATCAGTTAAGGATTACAGTCTCTCAGAGTTGTTGTCCCAGCTGGATTCAGGGATTTCACAGACTATGGAAGGCCCTGAGGATCTCAGCCGCAGCTCTTCTGAGTCCAAACTTGCCTCCAGTGACAAGCGGCTTTCAGGAGTTTCATCTGTAGATTCAGCTTTTTCATCCAGAGGCTCCCTTTCCCTTTCCTTTGAAAGGGAGAGTTCAGGTAAGGGCCAGGTTTTTCTTTGTTGTTGTTTATTTTTGTAGTTAATTTGGACTGGGGCATGGGTTGGAGAGTAGTCATATAAAGAATAACATTCTGAAAATCACTGTTAGCCTTGTTTTCTCTTGCTGTCAGCACTACAAATTTGTTTACTGGAGGTAGTTATTTAAAAAAGAAAAAGAATGAGGTGGTTCTCAAACATGATTTAATGAGAAATAACACATCTCATTTACTTTTGAAAAGAAGTGACCTGAATTCCCACCAAAGCAATTAGAGAATCAGTCATGTAAAGAGTGGTTGGAAGGGAGGCCACCTCAAAGCGGGACTTAAGCCAGTGCCCAGTCAGGTCAGCTGAGTTTGTGTCTTTTTCAGTTACACTAAGCCCAAGTCTGAGCATCATGTTGTGTGCCTTTGGTTTTGTGGGTTTTTTTAATTTTTTGAGAAGATTCAAGCCACTTTCTCAGCAACCCCATGAACACTGTAATAAATATCCTCGCTGCTACATACACACATCTCTGGTTTTAATCCAGTGCTGCAAAAACCAGGCATCTATTTTTCAGTTAAGCAAACAATGATTACTGCAGGGAGGTCAACCATAGCATCCTTAGTCTTCATTTCACAAGAAACAGAATAAGTGGACCTTCAAATCTGACCTGAAATTGTTATGAAACTTCTGCAGGGCATGGAAGCGGGAGACTTTTTTGCAGTCAAGTCATTGCTGAAGCCACCAGATATGTTAGTCCTGGGCAAGTACGGTTTGATGGGTATTAGAATTGTGATGATGTTTTTTTCATAGAATAGTTTGGGTTGGAAGGGACCTTTAAAGGTTATCTAGTCCAAACCACCAATGAGCAGGGACACCTTCCATTAGATCAGGTTACTCAGAGCCCCATAAAGCTTGACACTGAATGTTTCTAGGGATGGGACATCTACCACCTCTCTGGGCAATGTGTTCCAGTGCTTCACTGCTCTCATTGTAAAAAAAAAAAAATTCTTTCTTCTATCCATCCTAGATATTGGTACTACAGACATACAGAAGAGGAAGCTGACGGAGGCCATTTTATCTGGAGATACCAGCAAGCTGATGAAGATTCTCCAGCCTCAAGATGTTGATATTGTTTTAGACGGGAACTCCAGTCTCTTGCACTTGGCTGTTGAAGCTGGTCAAGAAGAGTGTGTCAAATGGCTTCTCCTATACAATGCTAATCCTAACCTCACCAACAAGAAAGGATCCACCCCACTTCACATAGCCATTGAGAAGAAAGTTAAAAGCATTGTGGAGCTGATTATGGCTAGGAAAATCAATGTTAATGCCAAAGATGAAGATCAGTGGACTGCTCTTCACTTTGCTGCCCAAAACGGGGATGATTTCAGCACCAAAATGCTCCTTGATAAGAATGCATCCTTAAACGAGATAGATTTTGAAGGCAGAGCCCCCATCCACATAGCCTGTCAGTACGGCCAAGAGAATATTGTGCGGATCCTGCTGAGAAGAGGTGTTAATGTGAACATCAAAGGAAAGGATGACTGGGTGCCATTGCACTATGCTGCCTGGCAAGGTCATCTCCCCATCGTGAAGCTCCTGGCCAAACAGCGGGGTGCAAACGTGAACGTGCAGACCGTGGATGGAAGGACCTCGCTCCACTTGGCTGCTCAACGAGGACACTACCGTGTCGCTCGCCTTCTCATAGACCTGGAGTCGGATGTCAACATACGGAACGCGCTCTGGCAGACTGCTCTCCACATAGCTGCTGAGACTGGCCACACAAGCACCTCGAGGCTGCTCCTCAAGCACGGCGCAGACATTGAGGCAGCAACAGCGGAAGGATACACCGCTCTGCACTTGGCGTCTCGCAGTGGCCATTTAGCGACAGCAAAGTTGCTGATAGAGGAAAGGGCCAGTGTTCTAGCCAGAGGCCCTCTAAACAGGACAGCGTTACATCTTGCTGCAGAAAACGGGCACTCTGAAGTAGTAGAAGAACTTGTCAGTTCAGAAAATATCAATGCTTTTGACAGCGAAGGGTGGACGGCTCTTCACCTGGCTGCACGAGGAGGGCACACAAAAACAGTTGAGGTTCTTCTGAAGCACGGGGCGTGCACTGATGTGCAAAGACCCACGTGTCAGGCCCTGCTACAGCTCGCTCAGCAGAGCAGTAATAGCTCAGTTACTGTGTTGTTAAGTGAGACTTAAGCAAAAGGTACAGAACTTGCTACCTTTCTACACGGGTGCGAGAAGGCTGCCGGAGTTTGACTCACGAGGGCCTTCTCCAGTTGTGCAGTGCTCATCAGTGGTGTCAGCTGATGGACTGAGGGGCAACCAGCAGAAGCTACTTGTGTTTTGAGTGTGCGAGTGAGAGCACACGTGGACTAAGGCCAGATGTAAGGCCAAGAGCTGGAGTTTGCCAGGCCGTGGTCTTATCAGTCATTCTGCGTGCGCCTGCCCTGTCTCTATTGGCATTCCTCTCCCAAGGATGTTGTGAGAGAAGGATAAAACTTGTGAGTTTCCCCCTTGCTTTTTTGTTTATTTTTTTTAATGTGCCAAACTAATTTAAGAACTAACATTGTGCTTTTTTATTTTCCTCTTGCCCCGCTGAAAGCCTACAGCATAAAATAACACAAATCTGTTTGAAATTAGAGTAAGAGATGAGGAAAGGGCTATTTAAGAATATAGTTACTCACATTTCAGAGTCAGAAAATACTCTGTTTAACAGAGACGTTGATTACAGCTTTCCATGTACTCAAAATTGATGAGGCAGACTTATTAATGAGGTAGGATCCCCAAAATACCTAAGCAGAAGCAAAAACTTAACACTGATATCTTCATATACAGTAGCACCTTGTATGTATTCCAACATCAGGAAGCTGAACTAGGTGCTTAGTGGTTTGTTTTACAAGAAAAATCAAAAAGCTGAAATTCATGCTGGACTGTAACTGCATGGTATGTTCTAACACCATTATTCCACTTTGTGATACAATGTTTGGAGGAGGACTACACTGATATACTGTGTATATAGTATTTCTACCTGTTGTATGCTTTTTTTCTACTGAAGAAAATAGATTGCTTAGAGTGGGTATGTTTTAATACACCTTTTAATATCACTCTTCTCAAAGTTCAAACGTGATCTGTTATTAATAAAAGATTGTGTTCCATATCTGTCTGTACCTTGTAGTTGTTAAAGTAACTGAAAACCCATTGACCAGCAGCAGCCCAAACTGTTGACATGTAAGGCTGGCTTCAGTTTTTTACATTACCCTGAGTTTTTATATGGAAGGTAAGGAGCTTGATGTATCACAGATGTTAATTTCAGAATAAATTTACAGAATAAACCCCACAAAACCTAACCTTTACATGCATAACACACTGATGTATAATTGGGATGCTTTGCTTTTATGCAGTAGCTGTCCAGGGAGTTTAGTTTTCTTCCCCACCTTTAAGCCAAGTCAAAACTTCCCTGCTGACTGGTGAAGTGCTGCCTGGACAGGTACTTCACCTCTCCTTGGTGGTGTGTTCTCACCGTGCATGCCACAGAGCAAGCAGCAGTGTCGTGCTTTGTTCCCACCTCCCCTGCCAGGAAAGCTGCTTGAGACTCTTTTTTTTTTTTGCACATAGCTGATGGCAGGGATATGAATGCCAGTGCTACCTCAGTATCTGATTTTAGGAGGCAAAGTGCCCTTGTGGGAATCTAGCCTCACGAAAGTCAATACTTTCTTAAAAAACAAAAACCAACCTCCTGTCACTGGAGATGGTCGTGGCAGAGGGCCATAGCAAAAGGAGGATGGGTGCTTGCAGAGGGGGCAGGATACCTGCTGGTGTTTGAGACTGTTCCTGCCTCCAAGTACCTGTTTGCAACTCCCCTGGGTCGCTTTCTTGAATTTCAAGACTGTTCACTGAGTGCCTAATGAAACTGTACTAAAGAACAGATGGTGAAGCTACGCTCATGCCAACACAAGGAGGTTACAAAGCATTATACCTGTTACTGGAGCATAGCAGTCACAGCAAGTTTCCTAAAAGTGCTGACAGTAAAATTTCTCATTAAAAAAACCAAAAGTGTAATTTTCTTGCTGCTTCCTTCAACTTCTTTTGAGACGAGTAAGGTTGTCATGTTTCATTAAGCTGTCCTTAATCGGTCTCTCTTTATAGCAAATCCAACCACAGACCACTTTGTCTCTCAAGCCCTGTGCCCCTGGGATCAAACACTTGGCCTGGCCTAGCACACACCATACCCTTCTCTTTCAAAGTCCTCCAGTGAGATTTGAGAGAGATAGGCAAATACCGCTGGAATTAAACTGAACTGCAAAAGAGCTGTGAGACCAGGGAACAGCAGCCTTGCGCCGCCTAATCAAGGTGGTGCATGCCAGCTAGGCAAGGGGAAAGTACACTTACAAAATGCTTTTAAAACAGCTCAAGCACTGCTTCGCCAGAGCATTCCTGCAGTGCCTAATAATAATAATACCGCATTAGCTTCTAATTAAGCATGAGGCCACACTCATGAGTCTTGCTTTTCCATGCTACCTTTCACAATACAGGCACCAGCCATGCATTACATAGAAGGCAACACAGCTGGCTCTGGAAAAAAAAATATATATTACGAAGGGATTGCAGTGACATGCTGCCAGCACTGGAGTGGGTATTTTCCCCTGTGAAACAGCCTTCCTTGGGGGCAGGAGGGGTGAATGGGGGTGCTAAATTAGCACTAATGCAGCAATTATGGATTATTGTTTTGTAAAGGTCTCCTGCGGGTGACTTTCCTGGTTGTATGAGGACTCCTCTGACTTAGCTGAAGCCCTAACTGGGCTGGCTGACCTAAAGCTCACAGGCATTTCTCTGCCTCTTTCCAATCTTAGCCACGTTCTTTAAAAAAAAATAAAATAAAATTACACAGAACGATGTAACAGCAAAGTTAGGCTTAGTTGTGACTTACCTAAAAATAAATCCCTCTACCAAATGAAAAAAAAGCAATCCCGAGGCCCAGCTGTAAATGTGTGCCTGCTGTCATTTGACTTCTTTTCCCTGGTTGAGTTGGCAGGTTGAACTCAGCTGCCCCAAGCCTGGAAGGAAGCCTGCTCCCCACACCGCTTTCTGCCAGCTTCCCTCCCGCCGCTTCTGCTCCTGCTCCTGCCCTGCAGCCAGGGCCTCAACCAGCTCCTGGGCCGCAGGCTCTGCCCACCCACCCCTCCGGCTCCAGCCCTCACGCAAACCCCTAAACCCTGCCCCAAAACCCGCCACGCTCTGGAAGCGGATTCGGGAGGTGGTGGGAAGGCACAGAGGGCTCCACGGAGCTGGGCCTTGCTCCAGGGCCCCCCCATACCGCCCGACTGCTTCCCTGACAGCAGAAAGGCTGAAAGAGATGGGTCTCTTTAGCCTGCAGAAGAGAAGACTGAGGGGAGACCTTAGTAACACCTATAAGTATCTAAAGGGTGGATTGAAGGGTGATGGAGCTGGACTCTTTTCAGTGGTTTCCAGCGATAGGACAAGGGTCAAGGGGCTCAAACTGGAACAGAGGAAGTTACACTCAAATATGAGGAAAAACTTCTTTAGGGTAAGGGTGACGGAGCCCTGGAACAGGCTGCCCAGGGAGGTCATGGAGTCCCCTTCTTGGGAGATCTTCAAGACCCGCCTGGATGCAGTCCTGAGTGACATGCTCTGGGCAATCCTGCTTTAGCAGGGGAGTTGAACTAGATGATCTCTAGAGATCCCTTCCAACTCTGACAATTCCATGATTAGGTCCTCTTGCTTACCTCCAAAATCAGGTAGAGGTTGCTCACAGGGTTTCTGCGTTCGCCACGCTCACTTGTTTCCTTAGGGCTTTCTGACAGTGGCCTCGGGTGGCTATTTCAGCTCAAGGGGTAATGAACATCGGAATAAAAAAAAAAAAAAAAAAGACACAGTGAAATGGTGCTGGTGACCATAAGCTTCAGCTTTTCATCTCTAGGCATGATTTTTCAACCTGGCCTCTGCCTGGTGCTGGCTCCCCTTGCAGAGGTAGGTGCCTCACACCATCCTGTTCCTCCACCTCCTGTGGGGATGGTGCAGCCCCCGAGGCATTACCCCATTGCCCATCTTCACAACAGTTCTTTCCCAGCATCCAAGCAGCTTTATTTACCTGCTCCTTAGCATGAGGCGCTGCAGGCCCGTGTTTGAACAGGCCTCGAGAGGACTCGACAAGCCTGCGGTTCCAACACGCTCGCTCGGCGGTGGCGGGGCGGGCGAGGGGAGAGGAGAGGATTGCTGGGTGATTGCAAAGAGGCCCGGAGGCAAACCTCAGCCCTTTCATTGCTGCCTCCTCTCTTGCACCATCACCTTGGCTCCGCACAACAGGGCTGCAAGAAAAACAAAGCACGTGGGAGCTGCTCTACAAGGTCTGCTTTAGCGGAGAGGGCCAAGGAGGGGGATATTTGCTCTCCTCCACGCTCCTTTAACCCCAGCTGGGTGGCATAAGGCGACGACCAGCTTGCAGGTGTCCCCCAAAAACCCTAGCAAAGCCTTTGGGTGCTACAGGGCTCTGCTGCTGGAATGCAAACCCACGTTACCTCAGCAGCTGGGCTCGCAGGCAGGATCCCATCACCCCTGAGCCTTGGAGAGGGGGCATCCTGCCTTCCCCCTTCCTCCCCGTCTCAGACAGGGAGGGCTGTTTACAAGTAGCATTGGGTTTGATCTGTTGCTTTAAAGGAGATCCACACATACACACACACACACAAGCAAGGAAGAAAGAGCTCCGGTTTCTTCACGCACAAGTCCTGGGGACAGGGGTTGGAGATAAGCTGTCTACCGTGCTTAGCCTGTCCTGTCCTTTGGCCAAAACCTCCTGCGTCAAGCCTTTGACTGCTCTCACCGCTCTGCTCCCCTCCCCTCTCCCCGCTTTTGGGACACGCTATCACCTGGGGGCTGTGGCAAAACGCCGAACATCGGCGCTTCCGTCATTGGCGACCGGAGCCAGGGAGGGGTTCACAGCCCAAAGTGAGCGCCGATTAACCGGAGCAACCTTGAGGAGCCGAGGAAGCCCTTTCAGAGCAGGGGAGGCGGCAGAAGGCAGAACCCAACACGTCCCAACACATCCTCGCTTGGCAGCTGAGCCCCAAGGGCTGGGGCCGAGGGCAGGGTGCTGAGGCTGGGAGCGGCACGGGGATGGCTGGGGTGGCCGTGGAGGTAGCCACGACACCCAGCTGGGCTGGGAAGCCCACGCTGCTGCACGAGGGGAAAGCCCTGAGCTGGCAGGGGAACAGCACGGCAGGCACCTGAGCAAAAATGGCGCTTAAAATCTCTGCCAGCCTTGTCAGAGGCACAAAGTCACTACCTTGTGACTTTGAAATGCGGTGGGAGAGGCTTTCAGTGGTACAGGCGCATTTGCAGAGATGCAAAGAGCTAATAGAAAGCAACTCATGACCTGCACAGAAACACCTGGCCCTGGGAGGCTGGAGCAGAAACACACAGAAGCATGGGACACAAACTATGGCTGTGGCAATGACAAGGGGAAAGACGCTCTGCGCTCTTCCCTGGGGGAGCGGGCAAGAGCCCGTTTGCAGGTGCTGCTCCCTGGGGCAGACACTGCCCCGCAGGCAGAGAGTAACCCTTGGCAGCAGCAGGAATCGAGGCCCAGGGGCTGCAGGCTCACAACGTGCATAAGAGACAAATTTGCCTGACAGGCCTCCCCCCTCCCCCCCCGCTGGTCTCCATCACCTGACGGCATCAGAGGAAATAAATCCTAGCAGAGCCAGTTTTCACATGAGTTCACGCCCTGACCCTGCCTCAACAGGGACTGGGTCCAATGCATTTCCTTTTTATCTATTTAAATAGGATTGCTTTTCTTAGTCCACTAACAGGCAAAACGTGCCAGGTCCTGCGCTGCCGTTACTGGTGTCTGACACGTGTTTTAAAACCCCCAGTGAGGCTGGCTTTGTCCCAGTATCGTCTTCCTCTTTGCAAAGATGCTTAGCTAGGGGCATCGCAGGAGGTTAAGAGGGCCACAATTACAACCAACCTGGGGAGCATTTATCACAGTAGCTAGATCCAAAAGCACACGTGCAATGGGGTTTAAGCATTTGCAAAATCAAAGTCTGGAAGTTTTTATGCAGTGAACATAAAGGCTGACTTCAGCCTAACCTGATGTCCCTCTGCCAGTCTCAGGGGCTCACCAAAGTCTCCAACGTCTTCCTTTTAAAAATAAATAAAATAAAATTTAAATCTAACCAGCAGACTGGTCCATCCCAGCTTAAAGATGCTAGGTGTCTTGAGATTAATTTAGCCTGACCACCAGCTTACCAAAGCAGAAGAGCCTTTATTCCCCAGTATCTTCCCGCTTGATCACAATTCCTGAGCACAGGAGCATCCCTCTGCCTGGTGCAGCCGAGGTACAACTCGTGAAGTACCTTCAGAACAGGTGGGAGGCACCGTGTTTTCTCCCCAGGTTGAAGCTCCTGAAGTCCATGCCCCAGCTGAGCTCCCCCTTGGGATGCAATAGGGAAGAAGAGGAGGAGGAGGAAGCTGCACTGTGCAGCTGCTGTTAAGAGCAGTAACGAGCAGAGTAGCAAAGGGCCATGGACCACTGATGAGCAGCCAGGTCTTTCTCTTTCCACTTGACCTAAATCCAGATTTGGGTTGTGGTTTATTATAGGAAGACAGCACTGCTCCATTGCTCTCCAAGTCAAACCGCTCTCAGGACCACCCCTGTTCTCCCTTCACCCTTTGGGCTCCTGACACATTTCTCAGCGCACCGATTCCCAGAGAATTTTGCTTTCGTGCAGCAAACCAGGACAACCAGCATGGATGCAGACAAGCCCCCTTGCAGCGTGCACTGCCCTCCCTTTCACCAGAGCAGAAAAGCTTTGCAGAGTTGGAAACTGAGGGGCTTCACTTCCCATCCTTGGCTCTGCCAGCTCCGGGGAAAGAGAGAGGTGCAGAACTGCTCCCGGCACCCCCTTCCCAAGGCCATGGCAGTGCCAAGGAGACAGCCCCAGACACGCTTTCGGCGCAGCTCCCTTTCTCCTTCCTCCTCGCAGGCCTGCCGGGACTCGGCAGCTCCGTGGCAGCCCTTTGCCCCGGGTGGCGAGCGGAGGCCGCACGGCGTGTGCCGGCACGCACGGCGCCACAGCTGGCTCCGGCTCGGTGCCACCCGCCTGCCCATCGCCCAGACAAGGCTGCCTGAGGTTTTCCAGCCGGCTCTTTGGCGTTGCAGACGCCGCTGGACTTTTTCCATTCGTTTCTACCCATTGGTAACTAAAACAGCTGCTCCCGGCCTTAAGTCAGGGTAAAAGGCCTAGGGGTGAAGGCAGCGGCAGTGAGCTGTGCTGGCAGCACACCCAGCGAAGGGAGGGGGGGGGGGGGGGGGGGGGGGGGGGGGGAGTCAGTCATCATGGCTCACAACCAGCTTGTGCCAGTAGGAAAGCTCAGGCCTCCCTAGTCCTCTCCTTCCTCCTTCTGAGCCTCTCAATTAGTTGCCTCCTTCCTGGAGGAATTAAAAGAAAAAAATAACCGAAAAGGCCAACAGATGCAGAGGAACACACTGGCTCCTCCCTGCCAGCAGAGAGGAAAGCCTGAAGGGTGGTTGCCCTGATTCCCACTGGCAGGGTGCGTGCTGGTGGCCAAAAGGCAGGGGTGAAATTGGGTTGGGGTTGGGCAGAGGGTGCAGCTAGACAAACTCACCCTCAGAAAGGGACTGTTTAGCTCCATGGTCTTTTGGGGGTGGCAGGGCTGTGCCAGCCCCCTGACAGAGTCTCTCCAGGCTGGAGTGGGCCAGAAAAAGCTGCTCCAGGGGAGACTGTCATTTCTCTAATGACAGCAACCCATTTCCAAGGGATTTTATGCATCTGACTCCCATTAAAACTAGAGGGACGCTGACCTAAGGGACTTGGCCAGCTCTGTGCTTGGTGCCTGCAGGCAGCTGGAACCACTCCTTCAGATGATGCCACCTCCTCCATTGGGGGGAATGCCCTGCAGAAGGACTGGCCTGGACCACGCACCACAGCACCCTACTACCTTCCTCCAACCAACAGCACTGTGCACGCTCTGAACCAGAAAAAAAAAAAACCCACAGGGCCTAAAGTCGGGTTGTTTCAGTGCAAAAATTCCCAGAACTGTGCTTTGAGGTGTGCCGTGAGGGGTTCCCTCACGCGTGCCACCAGTTTGTCCCTCCTGCGAGCTTGCAGGCAGGGCTCTCCCTCAGCCCCTCACCCTCTGCCCTTTGCTCAACTGCTCCGGTGTCCCAGGCTGGCACGAGCATCACGGCAAGGTGGTATGGCTTCCCGGAGAAGGACTTGACTTGCCAATCAGCCCGGTGGCTGCCACTGCCTCCCTGCTGCTGTTTGCGAGCAATTAACAGGGACGTGGGACAGGGTGAGGCTGGGCGAGGTAGGAGACCAGAGGCAATAAGGACGGGATCCCAAGCTATTTCAGCTTTTTAATGTGGCTCTTTCTTCACCGGGCTGACAGGGGCGGTCGGGTGCCCGTGCATGTGTTCCTACCGACGCGGGCACACGCGCTTCCCGACCCGCACACACGTGCCTGCCCCGCATTCCCAAATGCGATAGCCATTTCTTCTGGATATGCTGAAAATTAGCCACTTTTCAAGGCGGGGGGCTCTCAGACCACTACCTCTCCATCCCACCTCCCTGTGGTCTATTAGAACATCCAAGGTGACTAAAAGGCAGCCTCGGGGTGTATCCCTCGAGGCTGCCACAGGCTGGAGCCAGACACATCACGGGGCTGCCGCAACCCTGTAATCCACTCCCAGGAGATGCTGCCCTCCTCAGAGAGAAGTCAAATCCTCAAAAAGAAATCAAAGAGACATCCACTTGCGGAGCCACCAACACTGGCATGGTTGTTCCCGTTCAGGTATTCCCAACCCAGTACACACAATCTGGATCAGACCAGCATTCCCCAAATTCAGTATTTTGCCTCAGAGTTTCCTGTGTTAAAAATCCAAGGAAGAATCAAAACAGAATCCTGCTATAAGCAGTTAGGAAATAAAACGCTCATAGGAAAGATGCCCTCCACATCCCAGACACTTATCACTATGTTGACATTACCTGTAATAAATACTTAAATATTTCCAGAACTCTACACTATTTGTAACAGGTAACTTTTTTAAAATATTTTTATATGCATACATATTTTTATACTTTTATATACTTACACAGATAGATATATGCACACACAAATATATCTATATATCTATGAAAACCTTTGAAAGTATGGTTTGAACAGTCTGAAGAGACGCTGCCTTTGGATTCTGCTTCTACCTCCTGTTGGGCAGAGTAAGCTGTCTGTGCTTGTCCCCAACAGTCACATGAGATATGGGATGCAAACTCTTAGAGTTTCCTCTACGATGCTGCTTACTGACAACAGCCCCCACCCCGTTCCAACCCAAATCCAAACCTAGCAGCAAGGACTTGGGGCCAAAATGGCATTTGAAGCTGCATCACCAAAAAAATGGAAGAGTTGGGAGTTACTTATTTACTTTTGACTTTATATCTTTGCAGTGATTTATTCCTCCCCCGTGTCGTCCAGCTGCTGCCTTCACCACACTTTCCAATAACTTTCTCTGCTGATGCAGCACCAGCCTCAAATTTACACTGAAGGGCTGTCTTTGGCCCATAAAGAAGGTTATTTACCAATTATTTCTTGCAGACATATGCATGCACACGCAGAGTGAGCAGCCAGTTGCAGTGTCAGACTGCTTTTACAAGCGTCAACATATCAAGCCTCCTCCTCCCCTTCTGCTGTTTCCCCAAGCTCTGTTTGCTTTCCTGTGTTTGCTTTAGACCCTAAACATGTTCCAAATTAACAAAATTCACCAGAGACCAAGATGCAAGGGGCAAAAATTTCCAGCCAAGTGGACCACGGCCTGCAGCAAAGCTACATTTATTTATCTCTGCTAGAAATGTCCCCTTGCCTCCTCCCGATGCCAGTGGGTGCCGGGGGCTCCCTGCCGAGCCCCGGCCGCTGCTTGCCAGCCGCACCCCATGCAAGTGCCAGAGGATTATGGCTTCCTCGAAGGTCTCCCGAGCAGCTTTAATTATCTTCCTCAATCAGATATCAAAGCTGCTCTGCCAATAGTGAGTGATGGGAGCAGACCCAGGCAGGGAGAAGATATAGACTCCTGGGCATGGCTGCTGCCACCGAACCTCCCAGGCAGGGCTGCCCACTGGGGGAGCCAGCCCCAGCATCTCGGCTCCCTGGAAAGTTTAATTTTTGGGGATAGATGCAGGCCAGCTCTTGAGGGACGCTGGTGCTTTGGGGGCATCTCTGATGCTCCCTGCAAGAGGATGGGAGGTGGGTGAGCCAGAGGAGCAAAGGCATCACTGCTGCTGCTGCTGAAGAAATCTGCCAGCAGCCCAGAACCAGCTTCAGCTTTTGGGTTTGCCCCCATCCCGGTGCTTTTAACTCCTCAATGACCTTGCTGAACAACCAACCCAATCGTTCTATTTTGCACAAAAGGCGTCTGGCTGACAGGAGTGAAGTTAAGATGTACAAACACCTCTCAGTTGCCAGCAGAGTTTGGCCGTGGTATCCGAGTTGTGACATGGTTAATGTGTAATGAGGTTATTAATATTATATTGTGACATACTTAACATCACCAGATTTCCACTGAATATGTAATTGTTGAGGAGCCAAGAAATAATCCTTTAACTACGGATTAAATTTAGTCCTATTTGACATCCCATCCTTTGTTCAAGCCATTAGGAGAACCTGGGCCAGGAAGCTATACTTGTTCCTCACCGGAAATGCTCAAATCCAGCTGAGATATTTTTCTAACATTTATTCAAGTATGAAGTTACAAGGCTCTCCAAGGAATGGCTGCTCCAAGACAGAGCCTGCTTTGTGGCTAAGTTAGATTAGATGCTGTTCCCTTGTCTTTAAAATGCCATTAAGCTGCAAACGTATCTGTCCCATCTTTGATCTTCGTCTTGACTTCAAACTTCACCCAGCAGACCTCACAGACAACTCCTAGATGCCTAAATTTGCTTGTCCCTGAAAGCAGCAGGTACCAGGGGTGCTGTCACCACAGGGTGACCCAGCTGTACCTCCTGGGTGCGTAGGTGTGCCTACAGCCACCACACACACCAACAGCCCAGCCTGCCCTTCTTTTCCTTAGGTGTGCCAGCTGCCACTAGAAGGGTGCTTAAGCCTGTTGTCTTCACCTCCTGCTCCTCTGCTGGGTCCTGCCCTTTGAGTCGTCAGTGATTGAACGCATCTAGAGCTGAAGGGTGAAGCCTCAATGACTCACTGGGGACTCATGGGAAACGAACACAAGGGACAGGCCATGTGTTCCAGCCCCTGGTGCATGTTTCCTCCCCTCTCTATCCTGCAGGGCTGTCCCGTGTGCTCCAGAGGTTGGAGGCAGCGGGTGGCTGCTCCTCTGGTGAAGCTGTTCCAGTGTGTTGTGGGAGTACAGCTGCCAACACCCTCTGTAACTTCGCCTACCTGTAACACAGCCCAGTGACTGCAGGATTTTTCCCTTCCCTCCTCTGCAGGGACTTTCTCCTTTTCTTCTCTGCCACCTATGATAGGGTTCCCCCCAACCTTGGCTGGGCCAGGTTATTAAGGATCTCTCTCTCACAGCAGTGCAATGGGGCAAGACACAGGAAACTTACTGATTCAATGAAAAGAATGCCAACTCCTGAAACAGAAACCTGGAGGAGGAGGAAGAAAATCAAGAAGGCAGCTGGAAAATAAAAGCACATTGTGGAATTATACAGCATCCCTGTAACAAAATCAGTTATTCAACTACCTGTGAGGGCACCTATTTGCATTATTCATAGGGTATTAATTACACAACTCTAAATTTTTTTTTTTTTTGAGTCTTTGCCATTACAGCTCAACACCTGCAGCAGGTAGCCCAGCAGCACTTTGCTGCCTCCACTCCCCCCCAACACAGCCTATTCACTTTTCTCCGCCTGCCTAATTATGACAATTACTTTCTTACCCTTCTCTTTTATTTCCCTTTACTTGGCATTCTTTGAGCCCTCTATTACAGCTTTAATGTTCTTGTAACAAAGCTGTTCTCTGCAAATACCCCACCCAAGATGGCACCACGATATCAACCTGGTATCAGGTAACAGCACCTACAGCTGAAATCAGCCCTCCACCAGGTGTTTTTCCAACAGCTCCTAAAAAAATTTAAAAAAAGGAGTTTGTGCATTTATTTTATTTTCCTCTGACTGCTGCATCCTCCTCTTACTATCCCTTCCTGCTCAGCACATGTTGGATGAACATTTTCTCAAAGTCACAGAATCACAAGGGAACACAGAATTATGGAGGCTGGAAGGGACTCTGGAGGTCATCTGGTCCAACCCCTCTGCTCAAGCAAGGCCACCTGCAGCCAGCTTTTGGGTATGCACAGTCTCAGAGGCTTTTTCAGAAGTAGCAGGTGTCCTAAGGAAAGGCTCAGCCAACTGCCTAAACACAGCATCCTGGCTCCTCCAAGCTGGGATCCGTGGCACCAAGTGTCTGAGCATCACTGAGGTCTTGAGTTTACAGCCCTCTCGCAGCAGGACCAGGCAGCCTCTGCCGTGGGGGCTTCCCCTCCTGCACATCCCAGATCACCGGGCAGGGCACAGCAGGTAAGATGCTTACTAACTATGGAGAGCACCAACAAAGAACAAAAAGAACACGGTTGCAAGTGCTGGAAATACACGGTCAACCCAGAGACTAATAAAACAGGGGGAAATAGGGTAATTACTTGATCACAGTTTAGGTTATCCATGAAATATAAATTTTCATAGCCAGGCAGTATGCAACACACCCAACTTTAGGCACCTCCAATGGCCTGCAAGCGTGCAAAAGGTCCCTCCGCAGCCAACGGAGGGAAAAGGAGGAAAACCCAGTGTATTTATTCATCCTACTCTCCTCGGACATGGAGCTAAGCACCCTGCACTGACCAGAGAGGGAGAGCGGACTGCCCAGATGGACCCCTGGAAACTGGGATGGACAAAGTAGGGAGAGCCATGTCCCACTGAGGCTGCCTATCCTTTGTTGTTAAAACAGCTCCAGGAAAGGCACACGATAAGCAACACCTGTGACATGCCTCAGGGAACCACTGGAGTTATGAGGGAGGGTTTGGTCTAGGAGCTGGAGAATTGGAGTCATGCTGTACAGTCTCTTGAGAAAGGAAGACAACTGTGGCTATAGCAGAGCCAAGTATCTCATCTGATAGGTCCTTCTGGTGTGAGCCCTCCCTGTGTCAAAGCCAATTGTCTAACATGTTGGTTTGCATTGACCAGGCTAATGGGCTAACAATATGGCTCATGCTATGGACAGAAGGAACTAAAGAGCTGGGTCTACAGTTATGCGACGCAGGACCAAAAGACCTAGAAAAGTGCTGCTGTCTCCAGAGGTAAATGGGTCATCAAGCCCTAGAGGAGCTAGCAGCGCTTTACTGAGGTGGTCTCCTGTGTTAGGGTTGGGGCTTAAGGCAGCAGGGCTGCCCCGACAGAAGGTGCCCTGGGGGACACGGGCACGAAGGCAAGTTTCTAAAGGACTCTAGATAATTCTGAAGCTGGCTGAGAACTCCTTGGTGTAGGGAAGCTCACAGCTGGAGGGGTAGGTCGGATGTGGTAGAGGCAGGTCTGAGGAAGTTCAGAACAAAATCAAACACAGCTTAAAGAGAGAGGACAAGGTAGAGTGCCAGCAAGGAGTATCAGCATGCATTTTGTGTCGGGCTAAGTCACTCTGCTAAGGCTGGAATCAGGATTAAGAACCACAGGATCAAAAGAAATAACCTGAGCAACATTGCCTAGAAAGCGAATGCAGGCCAACGGTATTAGCAGGGACAAGTAACCCTCAGTAACAGCCAGCCATTTCCATTTGTCCTAGACAAAGATATTCCATGCAGAGTTCCTGGCACCAGCCTCACATTCAATGGCCAAGCTTGCCACTCACTTCTCATGCCAATGAGGATAATTTCTAGTTTTCTGAGATCTAACACCCATCCTACCTCTTGCCTAGGCCTCAACCCCTTCTGCTTTTACACTGTAGTCTCTTCGGTGCAAACCATAATGCCTGCTCAATAAGTGGAATCTGGCCTAGAATAATCAACCCTGAATTCACCCCAGGAGGCACCAGCTCTCGCATTAGCCTTACAGAAAAGTCTTATCCCACTTCTGAGCAAATCAAAGCAAATTTTCTCTCACATGATGCAACCCTTATCTTAGCTAGACAGGATGCTTATATCAAACTCTTCAGCTTCTGCTCTTAACATTCTCATCCAGTGATGTTGAGCTAAACCTAAATGAATTATGACCCTTTTGCCCCAGGTGACACTAACTTTTTGGTTTTACAAGACTACAAGATCCAAACAGAAATTACAGCTCTTTGTGACCCAGCTTGAGTCCTAATAACAGGCTTGATACCCTTGCTTACAGACCCTGAGTTGGTACAAAATGCATGAGGTCTCTTTCACCCACGTGGTAGGCTTACCATTTTAAATGTGTAGCAGGACTCAGCAGAACAGAACACAAAGCCCAAGAGATCTTTAGTCCATGCTAAGCCAAATGCTAACCATCGTGCCGCCTTCTGTGTTTTAAAAAAAATCCCACACCTGAAAAAATCAAAGTTCAATGCTTTCCCTCAAGATACCACCTTCACTTTTGCTTGTTTAGTCTTGCAGGCGCATGCACACATTGACCCATGCAGCTCTTTAGACCCTTACCTTTCCATGTGGTCGTTCAGACACTAGAACTACAAACCCCCACCCACATGGCACCAGTGCTAATCAAAGCCCAAAGGCAGTGGAAGCACCCCAGAAAGCTTAGGGCAGGGGCAGGGCTTCATTCAACAGGAGCTGAGGAACTTCTTGCTTTACCATGAGGTAAAGCTGAGCCCCAGGATGAAAGCCTGTGCAGCATTCTCAAAGGCTTAATTGTTTTTCATAAGGATGAGCTCCTGGACATCCTGTGCTAAGATGAGGACCAGGATTAGGAACAACAGGGTTTGAGGAGCCCAACTGATTCGCAAAGCTCAGATAAGCAGGAGGAGGGCTGGCATTAAAAGGAACAAATGACTCCTGAACTATTTTGGGATGAGCAGGGACTCCTACACATGTGTCTATGGGCACACACTTAATGCTTGGGTTGGAAGAGCCTGTTTTCCTGCTGTAATTGGCCCGGTGGGAATGCTGGATGGGAGCTGGTATTATGTCAGAGTTATTTAGCCCTTCTTACCATCTCAGTGAGCACTGTCTGGCCAACCTCACCATCAGCTCCACCCATGGGGCCTTCCCAGCTCCAGCAGCAAACCTCCTGTTTCAGCCACGCTGACTCTACCCTGCCCAGTGCTAATATACCTCAGCAGCACCAGCATCTGGTGTCTCCTAATCACCCTTTGGTGAACAGCAGACACTCACCATGGCTGCCAGCAGCCCTCTATTACACACCAAAAGAAGAGGATTAGGGATCAAAATAATGCATGGAAGATCTCAGTGTGCTTCTGAATCATTCAGCCCTTGGAGGCTGGATTAGAGATGGTGCCATTAGAGGCCAATAGCTCTTGATTTTTTCTGGGGCAGGGAGAATTTGCTGGGATGCTACTCCATGTTTTAAAATACAGGGTTGGCACTTCAGTCCAAACTCTATGCCAAATGATAAATCCCATAGATTTGGATAAATACCACTGTCAGTCTGGATGGCTTCTACGTAACTGTGGGGCATGTGTGGATCTCTTGGATATACAACAGCAGAAGCAAATAACTTAATAGGTCTGTTGTGACTAAAGCCTGCTTCAAAGGCTGGAGTTGAACTCCTGATTAAGGAAACCAAGGGATGAAGAGCTAAGCTGATTTATGCATTTTGCAACACCACCCAAGGTAGAATGAGGGCTGTTGGTAATAGCAGCAAGCGTCTCCTGGTTTGTCTTGGGGCACAAATTGGTCTCCAGGCAAACACAGGCAAGCCTAGAACTGGGCTTAATATCAGGGAAAGAGACAACAGGGACCAAAGACCTCTTAATTGTTGTTTTCTCCTAAGCTTAGAGCATTACAATGGATGCTGCAGGAGCTCACTGATCTATTCAGCACTCACTGCCGGGCTGGTCCCTTGGGTTGCTCAGGGTGCTCTGGTCCGTGCTCAGGCAGTGGTGCCGAATGAACAACTTTTTTTACTCAGGCCCAGAAGGTCCATGGGGATTAGTTCAGGTTAACACCAGAGCTACCTGCCTTCACCAGGCTATCTAGCAGCACCTTTGCTCCTCAGCCCTAGCACGTGGAGCCACCTGGGCATCAGCCTGCCTCCTCTTCCCCATGGCTTTTTGCCCTTTGCTCCTGCTCCTTTTTTACCCCGTGCTATTCCGCAGCCCAGATGTGTCCTGAAACCCACTGGACAGGATATACTATATACAGGGAATGCAGACAAATCATCAGGGAAATTGCTTGGCAGCTAAGACTTCCAGAGTATGTACACTGTTATTCCTCCCACACACACCACACACCCCCGCCTCCAATAGCAGATGTCGGCTTCCATTTCCAATTAGTTAATTTTATAAGTGTACAATTTTGAGTTAAAAAGATGACAAAGCTTCAATTGGTAAGGTTATTGTTATCTATTAGATTTCAAGAACCTCTGCTGACTCTTTGAATAATTGCCTTTCTGCTTCAGGTTAGCATTATTGGAAAGGCTATTGAAGCACATGCCTAACATGATGTAATACGAACTATGGTTTATAAATTAACATTTTATTGCAGTAATCTTTCACATGAGAGGTACCTCTGCCTCGTTTATGTACCCCTGTCCACCTTTGTGTGCAAACGTAATGCTCATGAATTTTAATAGATACTGGAAATGCTCACTGGAGTGAGAACAGACTCTTTTCACTAGCCACAAACATAATATGATTTTCCACCCTGCACATTTTTTGATCCTGGCTTTTTATTTAATAATAAACCAGGCTGTGAACACACTGACTCATCTCTTGTTTTCTCAAAATAGTGAGAAGTTTTATTTATTTTTTTAATCAGTAACTACCTGAGAGAAAGGAATGCCTCATAAGATAAAGGCATTTAATTAGTTTGTTTGCTGTCAAGAAAAATATGTAGGTGGATGTGGGCAGAATGCCAAACCAAAGTGGTCTGGCTTTACTGACAGTTCAGCAAAAGATTAGACGTCATGGAAAAAATTACTCCCTGAACAGGAAAAGCTGGACACGGCGCATATTTCTCTTCATGATCTAGCTTTGTAACAGTAAAAGGAACCACTAGCATTAGCTAACAGAACGTACTTAGGGCGTAAAAGGGCTACAAAACAACAAAAGCGTAGCTGAATTGGAGGACTTTGACAATTACATGAGATTGCTTTCAAATATCTTGTTTTTCATTATTGTTATTATTAATAATAATAATAACAATATTATTATAACAAAAATGAGTACTCCCTCTTGTCCCCAGATTGCACAAAGGCCAACATGTCAGTGCTGTTCAGGGGCACTGTAGACATTTGGCTACACTATATAGATTTCAGAGCAGACTCAGACATCAGGCTACGTTCATTTATAATTCACAGCGCACTACAAAGCGGAATACTTTTGGAAACCAGGTTAGCAAACAAACAGCACTATATCAATCATCCTAATCTTGATTTCAATGCTTTTCACATTCCTGCGGACGTGAAACACTCGACATACAACGTGCTGGAATCCCAAAACACAAACAAACCCAGAGAGCTCATAGAGGAGCACAAGCCTGTTTAGACTTTGGCCATTCTTGCTGAAGGCCACATTTCCATTGCAACTGGACATCCTTTGTGCTCTGTTCACAGCTGGATCCTTCTGCTCCACTGCTGCCAAGGAGTTATTTCCACCCACCCTACCCCCTTTCTTGAGTTTGTGCCACATCCTCCAGTGGGAGTGTGCCCATCCAGGGACTGCAGGGCATTTCAGACAAAGCTTTCCAGCTGGCTGCCTCATCAGCAAAGTCTACCAGCATGTTTTGGATACAGTACCTTATTGCCAGTCATACTTTAGACTTTTGCCCCGGGTAACAACCGACCAGCTCCATATCTTTCCTGAAATCCATGATCATAGTGACCAGGCTTATTTTATGATCACTCAATTAACTCCCACCTTTGGATTGTTAAATCAATTTCTATTAACTAGGACAGTAGACAACGAAATAGCCAGTCCATTATTAGCTGCCTCCCATTTCTGAGACAAGTTGTTTCTATTGTGTTGGAGGAACCTGGCTACTCAACTACTTCTTCATCCCATCTTTGGGAAAGCAAGACGTCTGTTTACCACAAAGTCCCACCCCTCAGACCTGCATGATAGCTGCCAAAAAAAAAAAAAAAAAAAGAAAATGAAAATCACATCCATCCCTTCTCACATACCGTAGGAGTCTGTTACAGACACTCTTATCCTACTACTTTGGCTTTCCCTCTTATACTTGGTTTTGTGTGCATGACCACATGAGCGCTTGTAAGGAACTTAGTGAGACAGTTTCTTCACAATCCAGGTGCGTGTAGAGGACACATTTATACACAAGCTTCCAGAATAAATCAAGCCCCATGGGAGGCATCTGGTTTTGAAGACCAGGTCTAAGACTTGCAGCAGTTGCTAGTGGTGGCACAGGGACCCACTGGAAGGGAGAGGATGAAGATATGAACAGAGAGTAGAAATTTACCGTCAAAGACGGTGAACCATGAGCCGATTGAAAATTAGAAAAAAAATTAGCAGGTGGGTGGGTGGATGGGTGGTCTGCTCTCCAACCAGCAGGGAGAAAACTGGCGCTCATCCTTTCTTCTCCTGCAGAGCTTCCCTGGCATACATTCTTCCTATTACAACTTCCACTTCCCCTGTGCCTCAGCAGGGCTACCAACTTGTGCCCTTACGCAACTCCGATTTCCCTGGGAGACAGGCCGGGAACCCTACCTAAACAGACAGCACCTGGCTCAGCACTTCTGGCTGCTGAGCCAGTAACACCGAAGGCAATGCCCACACCACAGGCTAAAAGGGTGCGACTGCTGCCTGGGAAGCCACGGCTCGGGCACCAGCGGCAGCTTGTGTCCCTCAGCATGGCACCAGCAATCTTCCACCCTCCCAGGCAGGGTTTGCAACTTGTTATTTTATCCCGTATTGCCATTGCATCAGGGCTGGTGTCAGAGGCATTAAACCTCGGCTGGTTACTTTTCCTTTCTAGGGTGTCAAGAGTTTGGGGGGGGGGGGAGGGGGGAGACGAGAAAGAACAAGATTAGCTCTAAACTTTCTTCTCCAGGAGAAATTAGAAATTAAATCCTGGGCTAATAAACCTTCATTTCACCCAGTCTGGTCCCCCAAAATGAGGCTAAAGGCACTAAGTTCTTCCTACTATATCCACATGGTGTGGCCAGCAGCTCTCCTGCAGCACGGGCCACGACTACTCCGAGTTAATGCATTCCCTCATATTTTGTATCATCTTCTCTGGGTCACATCCCCTCTGGGAGGATGATGAAACTACCATTTTGCAACACTTGTACACAGGGCAGTGTGGACCTCCCTCCTCTCCTGCCATTGCCTTCTGCAAACTGATGAGCTTTTCCCTCTACTGCAACCACAGCTGCTGTTTTTCACCAGGAAACACACCCGTGCTTGCACAGCTCCCATCGCACAGGGCTGGAACTTTCCTTGCTAGGCTGATTTTGAAAGCCAACTCTCTAGCAGAGAGGTGGGAAATCTCCACCTCGATGACAACTTCCCCAGCGCAGCCTGGTGCCATGTGAATTCCCACCTCTGTTCCCCATCCCTTCTATTTATCTTTTTACACTCTCCATTTCCACCCCTTTGTCCCAAAGGATGCCCTGGGACTCCCGCTTCCCCAACTTCACACAGGTTGACACCTGGCTTGGGGCAGCTCAGTGCCACGGAGGGCCTAGAGAATGCCCTGACAACTCCAGGCTTCGCAAGCTGAAGAGTCCTGGTGCCGTGGGGTGGAAGGTGCTGGGCAAGAGGGGGCACACAGCCCACTGGCTGTAGCCATGTTCATATCACAGCTCCACGGGCACTGTGTGGGGTCCAGGAGATAAGGAAATACAGACTGGTGTGTGCTACTGCAAGAGCCACAGATACAGTACCCAAGAGCCCTCTGTGGCTCCAGGTAAGGAAAAGGTTTCTCACCCCATTCTAATCGAACAAAAGCCTTTCCCCTCCACTTTAGTTTTTACACTTTCTCTACTCAGCCCAGTCCAATCTTCGCTGCACCCACATACAGTATTTACCCATGTTATTAAGCCTTTGTAGACCGCAGCAGACACACATTGCATTATGTGAAAAATATGGGAATTAATGTAATTGCTTTTAAACATGGTGCAGTCTCCAGCATCAATTACATAGTTAAAGTAAAAGGTGTGCATGGGAGATAATGGTAGGAGTATAAAAATGGTACTGGGCAAACAGCTCTTAAAGAATGTGAATTTCTAGTTAAGGAAAAAAGCCAAACTAAACAAAAAAAAAACAAGAAGGGAAACCTGAAAAAGTTTCCACTACATGAAACATCTCCAAAATAAGTCATGAAACTTTTGTTGGTAAAATTAATATAATATAGTTAGATTTGAGTACTTAAAAAAAAAATAAAAATCTCAATATCCCTTATTTTCATTCATTTGAATAATGTGTTTTGATACATATCATCTTTTTATCTTGAAAAAACTTAAGTAAACAAATTGGCTGATCAGCTGTTGAAAATGAACAGAGAGAAAAGAAAAGAGTGGCAAAGTGGGAGGATGCATCAAAGAGAAAATGTTTGTCTTTGCCAATACACAAAGTAGGGTACGTTAAAAGTGCCAATTAAAAATGAAACAGGAATGAGGATTTCATTTTTGTGAAATACATATTAACATGAATATAAGTTCCGCGCAAATTAACAGTTTTGGGCATAAAATAATCACCCCAACCCCTTTGCAAAAAAAAGTTAACCCTAGCTCCTCACATCTTCCTCAATGCTATTGCTCTTCCTCCCCAGTGATGATGTGGAGGAAAATAGTGAATTTCTTGGCCGCAAGAGATGTGGGCAGTGTTTTAAAGGTATAAGGAAGCTCAACAGGAGGTGCAATGCTGGTGGAAAGAGGATTGAGAGGGGTGAGAAGACCTGAAAATATATCCCTTAAGAGAGAAAACCTGACAGAAAGAATAGAAGTGTACTGGGGAACGGGAAGCTGACTTAACAGCATGTGAGCGATGATGAATGTTTCCAATGCTTGCGGCTTATAGTAGCAAGTTTATGATCAGCTTTCACTCCAGTGTCTGTCTCCAAAGGTGAAAAATGAGTTAGCTAATAACCTGCCCATTTCCTGTACAGTTCACTTCATAGTGAGCATCATTTACTTATCATCAGAAATTTTATTTAGACACCAAGTAACAAGCTTGTCACGTAAGTAGGTCAAAGGTATTATCTGAAATCCAACTATTGATCCCAAGATATCCTCTCCATAAAATCTTACAGTTAAATATTGACATACAGGACAGATTATAGGCCTGGGACATTTTTCATTCCTTAAGCTGCATCTAATTATTTTCATCCCTTAAATCACTTTCTCACTGGAACGACTGGGTTCCTCTTACACATGAACAACCTAGGCTTAGAGGAAGACAGACAGAAAGACAGAAGGAAAAAAACCCAACAACAATCATGAGGAGAAAGCGTAATGACAGTTGGAGGTGGTGTTTAATTTTGAATTTTTTCAGTACAATGCCAGCCCGGGTGCCAAGCTCTTTGAAGCAAGGGTCAGCTTTGAGGGACCTCACTTCACAGAGGCAAGTATGATGGAGGGAGGAGGATTAGGGTGGAAGAGAAATACTGAGCCTCAACTGGATTGCATCAGAAATCCACACCACCAACAGCAGCTCAAAAAAAAACCCCTTAATAATGACAGTGAAGCTGTGAGTCTCCCCTTGCTCCTAGGCTGGGTGGGAGTGGTACCAGCGGGCAGCCCTGGTGTCTCTGGGTACACACATGGGCACACACACATGCAAACACATCAGTTTATCATCGAGTGTGTGTGAGCTGTTCCCAACAAGGACAGCTTATCAGCAAGATAGCTATGAGAAAACGATAAAGACCAATATAATTACACCTGTCTGTTTTATCGCTGGGTGAATATTGTGGGACTCATGCTGAGGAGGTGCTGAGTCCCTTAAAATTTATCCGAAGCCACCCTGTGCTTCTCGGGATCTGAAACAGTAGACGCTCATATGCTAAATAAAACTCATCAAAACATCTGAGGGAAAAGTTTTCTGTTAAAAGAAGAAAACACACATGCTTTAACAGAAGCAAGAAATTTGCAGAAATGGTTTCATGTAAGTGTTTTCAAGAAAGGAAGAGACCAAGCAATTTTTCATCTTACTGGAATGGAATGAAAAAAAAATTTTTTGATAGGGTAATGTTTTAATCATCATTATTATTTTCTATGTTCTTGCTATTAAAATATGTTTACCTGTAAAGCAGTAAAGCATAAGATGTCCATGCTATCAAACTGAAAGGTTTCTGGAGAATTTCCCTTAGGAAAAACTGAGTTTTGTTTTTCAAGAAATGCGGAATTTTTGTTCCCACATAGGACTTAAATGCCAACAGTGAACTTCAGACCAGAAATACTAATTTCTCAGCAGCTCCACCACTAAAAACATGCTTCCTCTGATTAAGTTTCATGGTAATTCCTGTAATAAAGGCAGGAATGAGATAAAGATGCTTTTCCTCAAGGAGAAGGGGAAAGAAATCTCTGTAACTCATACTTGCTTGCAAAGAGTAAAAGTTAATACATCTTTCAACAGTGGCGCGTTCCTTAGACTGGACAGAACGCATAAAAAAGCAGAGAGGAAAAACCACATAGCACATATAAAAAACAATTAATTTTACACTTTCCCACAGAGAAAATTTGCCATTGGGTGTTTTCATCTCGGCATCTCCAAGTCATTACGTCCCAACCACTCACAGGATAAACTTCAGTTAATTAGATCACAGTCTCCTGAGTTTTAATCCTTGAATATCATTTAAAGTTTGCACCATAACACCAAAAGCTCCTTCACACCGACAGCTTAATTTGCTGTCATTGATCGCTCCACTGCCACTTTAATCAGATAGGCTGCAATGTCAGAGACCCACTGAGTTAGCTACCTGTGGTGTAATCTTGGGTGCGTAATACTGCATTTTATATTAATAAAAGCTGATATCACCATGATGCACTCCTGAGCCAGATAGGAGATGCTGAAATGAGTGGAGTAATGAGGAACCCCACCCTTTCCATATATACTTGTTAATAACTGGTTTCCCTTAATAAGGCTCTTCTAAAGGACAGGCCTTTTCCTTCCCAGCAGCCATACATAATACCCACATAAGCATAAATGGAGACATTTCCTTCCAAAGCGTTGCTGTTACACAATGTCAAAAGGTGTATCTCCATCAAGGCAGGGGCACATAAAGAAAAAAACAATATTAAGCCTAAAAGGAAGAAAGCCAAAGTGGGAACAGGACAGCCCTCATGGACAAGACATTAGCACTCCCACCCTCCCGACACACACTTTTCCAAAGGGTATCTCTTCTCAAAAGAGGGGCTGGAAAATGAGTTGTGCAAGCCTTGCACCCCCTTGGGTTCACAGCATCTTAGTGCAATCCCATCATCGCTACTGACTTCAGGAACTGGGCAGGACAATGGAGAGCAGCCACTGGGCTGTAGGTCCTCCTGCCCACAGTGCTGCCCTGCTGCACAAACACCAACCTCCAGCAGAGAGGCAGAGCACACAAAGGGACACAGCTACATCTCCCAGATCTCATTTCTCACCCTCCTTGGTCATGTGCTTATTACACACAAGCAACAGAAGAATCAAAATTTGCACACTTCATGTTTTTATCAATAATTTCCTGCTAACTGGCCTAAGAGTTGATCTTGCAGCCTGCTTTTGCTGTAACTCAAATCCTTTTTCTTCTTCCTTTGCTATTGCCACAGACCACGACATTTTCTCCCAAGCCCTCCTAAGACTTCCTCTCCTCGCTGTGCTAGCTTGCATTTAAGCTAATTGGAGAGAGGTCATCAGCCAAGTGAAGTAAGGTCTGAGCACAGCTGTGTGTCATATCTCTCTGTCTGTCTATAAGATAAAGCTGGGTGGAGCCCAGAGAGGAAAGGGGAGCAGAGGGGAGCTGGTGTGGGGGCAGGCATGAAAGACCCAGAAGGGAAACAGACAGTATGGGAGGGGGCGAGATGCAGGCAGCTCCTTGCCCAGTGCAGTGAATGGGGAGCAGTGGGAGGATAATGAAAGCCCCTGGTATTTAAGTTAGGCATGCAATCCATCCCTGCAGGGAGACGGCTGAGTTGGGTCTGGGAGAGGGATGCAGGGAAGTTAAAATCCCTGAAATGGGGAGATGGGAATGTGGCATGACACAGTTCATGCCTAGCAGTGTTCATGGCACTGACGTTAAGGGCTGCCCAGGCTACTTAAAGGACTGCAGCCATACCAGAGTGCTATCCCTCAAATAAATAAATAAAAAAACCAAAAAAACCAACACAAAAAAACCCAAAGCACACACTAAACAAAAACCGACCCCCTTTCTCTTACCATCTGCATATCAAAACCTTTGGTCCAGATCCTGAAAGCTGCCCCATAATAAGGGAGCACAACCAACCCCATGGACCTCCAGAGAGGCCCTCAAGGCTCAGGACCTGGAGGTGGCCTCTGAGGAACACCACTGATCTGGGGAGAGGTACGTGAAGGGTCTGTACCTCTGATCCCTGTAGATCAGAGGCAGATGAGAGGCCTTGAGCTGGAAAGTGCAGGCCTGGGCACTAAAGAAGCATCTCTCCGCACAAAGAAAAGCATTCAAAAATATCACAGCTCTACCGCTACTCATCTTGAGGAAGCACAGGAGGAGACCCCAGTGTACACAAACCCCAGACCTGTACAAATGGAATAAGACATGCCCCTGCCTCCAGGAAACTGTGAAACAAGGCCAGGGGCTAAGGCAGCTCATGGTTACTGCAGGGCCAGCGGCAAGCGCCCTGATGCTGAATGAGCCAGTACCCAGGCACCATCACCCCTCCCTCACCACCCGGTGGGGGAGAAAAGCCCAGCAGGGCTTTTGGGGAAGAGTGGGTGAAGACCATGTCCCCAGTTGCCTCCAGTTGGCCTGCCCACTCGTATGGAAAGGCAGGGAAGATGAAATGAAGGGATAACAAGGATGAAATGACCATGATCACTCTGATAGGCAGCAACCTCCCCGTGGTGTTGCCTAATCACTGTGGCGATTTTGGTACGACGGTGCAGGGATGGAGATGCTTGAAGGAGGACAGCATGCAAAAGCCCAGGAGATTTCGTCTCTTCTCGGAGAGGATGGGTGATGTCCAGGTGCTGTGCCAAGCCTTGCCTTGACTCAGCAAAGTCGTGAGGACGAGACACGCACCCAGCCGAGATCAGAAAGCACACTGTGCTCATCACACAGAAAGCACTATGGCAACTGGAGGGGAACACAGGAGGGCCAGATCCTGAGGTGATTACTCTGACCTTACTCAGTGGGAATTTTGCCTGAACAACAACTGAGTAATGACTTTGCGAGTTGGCACACACATGACACACCATTGCGTTTTATATGGGAGTTGTCTAGATTTTTAATTAGTTTGCACTTGTCCTGGTTGTATTTTGACAAAACAGCACTAGACAAGACTATTTTCTTCTCCCCCCCACCTGTATTTAATAGCATCTATGATACACCTAGAAAACACTCAACACTGCTGCAACCTGAGCATAGCTACAAGGTAAACTCACTGTGGGCTTTGAGCATGGTCCAGGGATGGTGGCAGGGAAAGGCTGACCCTGCTTTGGGCTACAGTATGGACAGGAGCTTTTCCACCAGGCAAAGGCACATCATGCATGGCTGGACATTATCCACCACCTCTTGTCCTCTAAAGTGCTGCCACTGTGCCAACCAAGTGCAAGAAATGTCACCCTGTGCTGCCTTTGCTGAAGGCTGTGGGGACAGCTGACAGGCTTGTGGGGCAAGGAAAGCACTTGAACACCACCTGCTCACCCCGATTTCAGCTCTGCCTACAAGCAGACTTTTACCACCTAGTGCACAGGTCGCTAAGCTTCAGCTCTCAGGACAACCCTCCCCAGTTGCCCACAGATTGACAGATGCCTCATCCTATTTATGGTTTAATGCTTCTCCACCACCACCACCGCAGTCGGGAAGAAATCCTAAAGCAGCAGTGTCTCTGATCCAGCTCTGTTCCAAGACCCGGAGGCTGCCCGACCTCCTCCCCACCCTGACGCAGGCCTGACCCACGATGACTGTTCTCCCCAGCCTGATTTCCTGGTCAAAGTTCTCCGACTGCTCTGAGCACACACTTAAAAGTTATTATATAACACCCTCTAAATGCTCTAAAGCGTTTCAGCATCACTGAAACAATTTCTGACCGTGAAAAATAAAACCCCACCACCCCCACAGACTTATGTCACCCAGCGTTACTGCAGAACTCATCCTGGTTGAGGCTGAAGGAACAAGAGTACATTGCAAGTTTTACAAGATGGCTCTTCTTTGAATGGACAGAAGAAGAGATGCCCCTTGCAGACACCTGCAATTTTATTTCTAAACCCAGAGGAAGATGCCTGTGTGTAATTATGCAGCAATGTGATTTCAGTCAGGGATTTCATAGTAAGATACAGAAAAGAAAAACATCATGTGTGTCAAACTAAATATTTTCCTTATGAAACACAGTGATAACAAAAGATCAAACCAGATCGAGATCAGAGTGCAACATGTATTCAAACAGCCCAAAAAGTCACTCTGTTCAACAGGAGGGTTCGCATCCCTCCCACAACCTCCCTGAAGCTGATGGGAGCGCAAAGAGCGGCCGAGCCCAACGTGCTGTTCATTCTGAAGCCTCCACCTGTTGTGACAAGCGTGTTGTTACAGGAGATACACTGTGAACGTTTGGCACCTTTAAAATCTATTTTAATCTTCAGATAAGATCAGTTTACTAAAACAAGCTCAGAAATTGCAAAGGTCTCGTTACGGGCTTAAAGGAGAGCAGCTTCAGAAAAGCTTTTTAAGGGCATGGGTCAAGCACGCAATGCCAAGTTTAATAGCAGCAATTTAGGATGCTGCTACCTGTTAAGCTGTTGTAACCGAGGCCTTTGCACTGCATGGCCAGGCAGCACCAAGGCTGTAAAACAGACCACGTGCTGGCACCTCCACCTCACCAGGGCTGAGCTCCCATTAAACCATAAACAGGCCCTGTTACGGGCAATCACTTGGCACCAAAACAGCCAAAACCCAGGTGCACCATCTCTCTGCCACCAAAGGCAGACTTCTGCTGCCAAAAGCCAGTTTGCCTTTAAACCACCATGGGCATTTCTGCCCCAAATGCGTGTTTTAACCCCGTTTTACTGTTTAACTGGCATGAACAGCACTGTGTTCAAATGAAGAAATAAATAGAGATGTAAGCACGCAAAATCGGCCTGGTGTAAACCACCTGAGAAGTTCCTTTCCAAAATGCGAAAGAATTTATAACTTCAAAACTGACCAAATGAATTGAACAATCCTGCTACTTTTGAACAGTGGCCAAATTTCCTATCCATCTTGAGTGTGGGGTGATTAACTCCACTCCAGTCTTACCAGACATATTTTTTGGCATCACCATTGATCTCATAGAACTTGTTCTGTCATCTGGTATTTTACTGAATAAATGTGCATAACTTTCTTTAACTGGCAAGGAAGTTCACACTGAATCTATTTCTGAAGTTACCACACAGGATAACTCAGTCACATTGCAACAGGATATAAAAATCCCTGCATACATAATGACTTATGAAAAAAAAAATAACATTACTCACTTGGATTTTGTCATTGTTTGACTACTTTACAGACTACATAGAGGAGGCAACAAGTGTACGTGCATTGTTTCACAAAAAAGTCGCTGCCATTTTCATACGTAATAAGACACACAAGCTTGAGTTGCCAAAATATTTTTGGATGAAAAATTACTCTGGCCTCAGAATTTGAGTTTTTTATTTTGCATATTTTTGGGTTTTTCTGGGCGGCTTAACACCACTTTTCTAAGATCAGTCACACGGTACTGCAATTCCAGTATACCATGACCTTATTGTTTTCTGCTAAGCTAAACAGTTGGATTTTTGTGATATATTTTCTACCCATCCAAGCCATATAGTATGTCCTCAATGAAGATGTTTTTCAACATAGAAGCTCAATCCTAAAAGAAGAAAGGACACAACATGCCCTGATTTCCATTCCAACAGACAATCCAGTAGCAGCAACTGACAGGCATTTCTGGACAAAAAGTTTTTAAAACAATTTTATATTCAGCACAAAACCATAGAAACCTCTCAATAGACAGGAATTCCAAGTTGCGTTCATCTGTAAATACCTACTTATCTGTTCATATCTATAGAGATACAGAAGTCACCTTCCCTGAGCACTGACCCCTGTACTTTTTTCAAGACATTCCTGTGCTGACAATAAACTTGGGCTTATGTGAAAGGCTTCCTTTGTTTCACACTTTTATACAATCCATACCACTGATAATCAAACACTACGATAATTTTTTTTTCTCTTCCCATGAAATATCTCAAGTATTTTAAATGTGGATGAGTACTTTGTCTGGGAAGCAGGAAGACAATGTGTCAACAGGCAAGTTACCATCCAAAAGCATTAATGTTTAGGGCAGAAAAACAGATGTGGCAATAAAAGACTTTTAAGGGCAATTCATTCTTGAAATTAAGCTGAGGCACTTGTCTGCTGATTGATCTGCTTAGTGTGAGTAGTCTTCTCTCCTGAAGAAATTTCAGCATGAAGAAGGAAAAAAAACGTAGTATGATGTAATGAAATGATCTCCTAAAACCACACTCCACAGAAGTATTTCCTTCCTTTACTAGTTGAACACTGTCCTACTACAGATTTATTGGGCTTATTTTTTATATTTATTTTTTTTTCCTCACTGTGGGTTAGCACTGAAGTAAATAATTTCTCTGGAGAGAGGTTTAGGAAACAATGGGCAGAAGGAGTGGCTTGTTTGGAAACATAATGACACAGCCGGACACACTCAATGTCAACAGAGATTTCAATGCACTTGCACAAGAAGATATTAAGGGAGAGGTCTACCCTGTAACTGGGTGAAATACTTCTCCTTGTATCAGCAATGTATCATCATTACAATGCAAATCGGTCCCTATCAGGTTCTACCTTATGGCATCAGGACAGACATTCATTATGAAGCCGTCCTTGGTCATGAGATACAAGAGATCATCTCTTTCAGCACTCCATTAGTGACTTGTCTACAAATACCTGAACTCTCAGCTCCAGCACACAGCGGGTATAACAATCCCTAGAGAGGATTACTTCATTTAAGAAGAAAAAGTAAGCTGTGTCTATTAATTATATTTCTATGTTGAAAGATACCATTTTAAAATCTATGTATTTCATGCAAGTTACTGAAGGTTCTTCCTGACAGACTTTTACGCGTGTATGTGTATATATAATATATATACACACGTGCACACAAGCAGCACTTCCCTCCTTCCCCCTGGCAAAGGTGGCTTTGAAATAATTGTCCTGTCTGTCCTCCCCCAAGAAACTCAATATTTGGAAAATTATTTGGTTAATTAAGGTATTTCAAGTCATACTCTGAAACCAAAGTAAGAAAGCCTTAAGAAGAAAACAGACTATTTCAGATTCTTTCAAATTACAAATTCTAGTTGTCAGTGTTTGTGAAGATTATTTCTATTGTCACGTTTACTCAATAAATCAATAAATATGGTTTTCAATGATCTTCACTTCTTTACTTTTCCTCTTTGCTCTCTACACTGCTGCCATCCCAAGTATTTCTCTTCTCCTCCCCACAAACAGGCTTGTCAGAGTTTTTCTGAGCTCACACTGGAGGTCGTCACAGGCTACCACCTGCTCCACCAGGCCAAAGACCAGCATCTCCTCCCAGATCTTGCTGTGCAGCCCAGGGTCATGCCCCAGCTCCATTACCACCAACAGGGTGACCACTGCCTCTGCTCTGCCCCTTGCACTCCCTGCCCTGCTCCCAGGCAGGAGTTCATGTCAAGGCATAGTAAGTTGTTGCTGCCAAAAGTGGAAGCTCCAGCTCTCCTTCCTTCCTCCTCCTCCCTCCACCCACCCCATGGCAGGTAGCTGGGTAGAGGACACCCCGACTATTGGGGTTTGCAGGGTGAGGGCAAGGGCGAGCAACCTGGGTTTGGCTTGTGGGCAGTCACCTCTTCTTCTGCTTGTTTAACACACACCATGGTCTACTCTCTGCTCTTTCATTGTATGAGAAGCCCAATGGCCACATAGAACTTCTAGTATTATTGAAGCATCATGTCCACCTTTGTGGAAAATGGTCTTGCAACTTACTCTGGTGGGAGTTGACTCAAGTGCACCATTTACTTAGAGAAATTAGTTTAATGCTATATTGGAAATATCCTCAAAACAACTAACCTGTAACTGGACTTTTTCTGGTTTTCTCTAGAATCCACCTGCTATGCAAGCAATCCCAAACTTTATGAAAATGTAGAACCTTTCCATGGATATTAAGACTTGGCTAGCCATCTAAATACCAGTGTCAGTGCTACTCCTGACTGTAGATCCAGATTTCTCTTCACAGCAGAAGAAAAGCTCCACAAAACTCAGGACATGCCTGTGCAGAAAGGCAGCAGAGCGTGGGGTTTGTAAGGCTAGTTTGCTCCGCGTAGAAATCCTGACGCTAAATGCATGTTAGAAAGTTGCTTTGTTTTTCATTGTTTTTTTAATGGACAAGACTCTAGCCCTTGTTTGTCACAGGGGAGGCCTGCCAAAAAAAGAACCAAGCAGAGACAGTCACACACGCCCAGGCTTGCAGAGGTCTCTAAACAATGACTCAGCAGCTAGACCTTTCTTGGCCATCTCACAGCAACCTCAGCATGGCAGGGTAACAGCGCTGACAGTTCAATGTCAACATTAGCTCTTCAACAGTGGATCTTTCCTTTAAGGTTAAGCAAAGAACTGTGGTAGGTGTGAAGATCACGAAGAGGAATGAGACTCTGCAGGTAGCAAAATGCAACAAGAGGGGAAGAAGAGACACAAAAACGGAAATGAGAGGGCTAGGGCATGGAAGGAGGGAGGGAGAGAGAGGAGACAGCAGAGTCAGACAAGTCAGAAATAGTAGCAACCTAAAGGGCTGGTTTGTGAAGAAACTATTAAAAAAACCCCACTAATTAAAGACCAGAGAAAAATGATATCCTTGCCCCCTCTATGCAAGCTTCTTCTTGACAGCAGGGATTCTTCTACAGGGAGAGACAAAATGAAGACCTGATCTTAGAGCTAGTTATTCCTATAAAGGAGCTACAAATCAATCTACTGCCCATGAGGCCAGAGAAGAGTCTCTGGCCAGAGAGCCCCCCAGACTGCCAGAACTGCACTTGTGTACTGTGGCTGCCCTATCTCCTTGTCTTCCCAAAGAGTGGCTGCCTTGGACAGAGCACATGTTTTTGGAAGGTAGGTGATGTGCCAACCTCCTCTGCCAGGGGAATCAGCTGTGAGCCACTTTGGGAGTGCCTGCCTCCCAGCAGGAATCACTGCTCAGCTTTCTGCTCCAACCTGGTGTTTGCTGGGGACTTTCAAAACATCCAGAAATGTGATAAATGATTTATCTTCCCTGAACACAGGTCCTCTCCCCTCCCAAGTCACAATGCCCTAAGGGCACAATTAAAGCCTTTCTGGATAACAGGAACACTCCCTGGAGTGCTAATCATGCCAGAAAGATTGTTGGAGCATTTAGAAAACTAAAGCTTATCTTCTGCACCATACAAAAGGGGATCTGCTGCTGCAGACATCCTAATCTGTAGGATTCTATTTAAATTTCAGCTAATTCCCAGTCCCACACTGGGAATAAGAAAAGGCTGATTAGAAGTTGGGTGAATCAATAAGTGCTGAATGGCCTAGAGAAGTAGGAACATTCATTTTGGCACTAATAAAACTGGGAAAGCTGTGGGTGGATGACTAAAAGGAACAAAGGGCTGCTTAACAGCATTGAGGGTAAAAAGGCCAGGAAGAAAAGCACTCATAAAACTTTATGACTAAGATCAGCTTGAGATGAGAAATACAGGCGAAGAAGTGTTGGATCAGGAAACACACCACTCAAACCCTACAGTGAGTCATGTTGACTCCTGCTTTTTAGGACAGGAGGTCTTGGCTTGCTGAAAGGGTCAAGGGTCTCCTCTTCAATACCCCCACAAAGCGGCTGGTTTCCTTCAGTGAATTCATGAGACTACTCAAAGGAGGTCCAACCTTACATTTCAAAGCAAGATAAGCACAGAGGCGCCAGAGCTGCTGGTTATTCCAGAGTTGTATTAAGATTATCAACATTAGGAAGAGGGGAAAAAATTACCCAGAGGAGGTTACAGGGCAACACATGTGCCCTGAAGGACTCGAAACAAGGAGAAAGAGTAACAGCTTCAGCCTTCAGGAAGAGAGACTGAGCATTCAACCAAGCCGGAAACGGGAGGACCTGGGGCCAAAGTTACAGCACTTTGTCAGGGCCTGTATTTCTTCTGCCCTTGCTTTATTTGCCCCGTGGCTATGCAGAGAACTTTCTCCTCCAAAGTTGTCAATTTGCAAGTCTCATGAGGATTTAACTCACTTAATAATCTGGTTTTTGCTAATGTATATTTTCAGCCACAGTCTCTGTTCATTAAAAACAATTTTCTTCTAGAAGGTTAAAATGCTTTCAGTATTTTGAAGCAGCAACATGTGAGGTCCCATGGAGAGCTAGTATTCAGACTTATTAAAAAAGATTACTGAAACATTCAAATAAGATTGTTTTCTATTAAGTTTCAGAAGCAGCACTTGATATTAAAACCAAATACAGTACTGGGATAGATACCTAGAGGCGCTTGGTTTTGTGCCTTGATTGCCTCTAATAGTTATACCTTATTCCTCCCCTCACTTGAAACCTACAATTCAACAACCTTTGACGCTGATCTGTAGTAGGCCAGAAACAACACCAAGCACAGATGTGTAACTCTAAGCTCTGCCCTTAGGTTACTTTGCCCCTCACAGAGCTTCACTCCAGGTTTTCACTGAATTTCACTGAATTTTTAGAGTTGGAAGGGACCGTAGAGATCATCTAGTCCAACTCCCCTACTGAAGCAGGATTGCCCAGAGCTAGAGCATGTTACTCAGGACAGTTTTGATTACTTCTAAAGATTATTTACAAAACTCATTAGGAACACTAGCACCAGCCTGATGGAACTACGCAGAAAACAACCAGTGTGCTTTTTTTTAAATTATTATTTTTATTTTATTTAGTAAGGCTAAATTTGGGGTTCAGACACTCTGAACCACAGTCCTTGTCAACGTGCTCATTTTCTGCCTGGAAGACTCCAAACATGTTTGCTTTCTACAGATTTTAAACTTCTGCTATCAACACAACCAATAAAGCAAAGAAGATGAAATAGACTCAGTGAAGCAGAGGTGCACTTGGAGCTTTCTCCATAGTTCCCACCACCTCCAGCAAAGTGAAGGGTGAGATGTGAGACTGTAGCAGGAAAGCAGTGTTTGGGGTATTCCTAACCCTACAGCAAGAACTTTACTAAAAGACTCAGAAGAAAGCCTTCTGATTTCCAGATGACCTTCACTGACTCAAGAGGTTTGCAAGTTCAGGTAAAATCCAGTTGTACGCACACATGCTTTGACATTTTCAAACTGATGCTGATAAATACCTGGGTTTCTTGATTGTTCAAGTTCATTGATTATATCAGAGCTATTTATGCTCCAAATGAACACAAGATTCTTTGAAGCTATTCCTCCATCTGCAAACATACAACATAGCTACAGCATATGTCAAGATGTATTCAGAATGTCCTGCATTCAAAGGCATCTCATTGTAGCATGGAAATGCTGATGAGTGCTTTGGTACTGACACAGGTATGCTCTCAGAGCCAGAACCCACTTTCTGTGCTGTTTCGTGGGCATGTGGAGGAGGAGGAAGCCCGCAGCCTTCCAAACCGCAACAGGCTGCTCCAGCTTTGTTTCCCACACCTCGGACTACAACTCTCCTAGGAGAAATTGGAACTTCTCGGGTCAATGTACTGAGTGAGGACACCTAGTGGGACTTTGTTTAAATCCCAGCACAACACATACATCCTTCAGTCAGAGAATGATTTAGTAAAAATCATTAAAATCATTACTACCATTAAAACTCTCTTCCCTTTTTTTTTTTTTAAAACCCAAACAAACATGGCACATTTTAAATTTTTTTTTTTAAATTTAGTTACTGATGCTACAGAAAAAATCCTGCTCTATTTTCCCAAATGTTTTCTAAGCTTGGTTGTGCTGCCACACACTGCTTTAGTTTCTTTCCCTTTCCACACTCTTTGCTTAGGCTGGTGTTTCTCAGAGCTTGAGGCCAACAGATCACTGCCATATTTTGAAAGTGTTTCACAGACCTAAATCCATCAGTAGAGTCAATCAGCATTAACAAGCTCATTAGCATTACTGGTTAGAAGGGCTCACAGCCTCAAACTACCAGCAGAGCTCCAAACTGCATGATTTGGAGGGCAGGAAGAACCTTTAAATTTTACCCATTTGTAATGTTTTTACTGTCAATAGTAAATATATGTGTAAGTCAGTCTTTTATTGTTGAATCACTAATATATTGAACACAAATAAGTTATTGATGCAGTTGGCAGAGTTTTTACAGAGGACATTGTAAAAATCATCTCATGATTTCTATTTCTTTAGAGTAGGAATAACAAGATTTAAGGGTGTAATCCAATCCCTGACAGATATTTTTTTTTTCTGTGGACTAACACACTTCTATCCTTTGGATTTCTCTAAGATAAGCACTTTTGTTTTGGAATACTGCAGCTGTGTGAGAGGTTTTAAAAATAGCAAAAGTTAAATGCTGTGTGTCACTTTGGGGTTCTCCACCCATCTTTTGCTTTAGTCCTGGAACTGAGCTTTTATTAGATCAGAGCTCTAGAAAAGTGATTTCCTGTTCTCAGCTCCTCCAGAGTATTGATTCAGGGCTCTATCTTGAACTGTAAGACACCAGTTGTTAGTAAACTAATAACTTTACTTCATTGCAAATTTAGTTTTAAAAAAATAAATATAAAAATCCCCAGAGACAGCCCCTTTTCAATACCTGACGGATACGTGCCAAGTACCCACTGTTCTTTCACCTCTCCAGATAGATCATGCAATGATTGATAACTCAGCCTGTGCTCCAGCCTGCCCCTTAATTGCCTTAAATACCTGTTTCATCATATTCTCTTTGCTGGTTCCCATGTTTGAGAGGCCCACGAAGCCAGGCAATGAAGATGTTTGATGGCTTCAAAGTAAAAGAGAGGCAAAAAAAGGGAGGAGAACCTCTTCCCACACCTCTCAATCAAAGCTAAACATAGTTCTGAAACACACTTTGTTATGGATTGACTGCAGAAGGCCATTTGTCCTCCTCTCTCCCTGATGGTAACACAAAGCCAACAGCTCCCCAAAGAAGCAAACACCAGCCTGAAAAATGTCAGAGCACCTGGGGAAGGGGCAGGGGGTCAGGAAGATGAATGGAGAAGCACCTCTAATATAGCCTAATGACAGAATTCACAATGGAAAAGCCAGGATAATTTCATATCTCTTCCTAGTATGAAAAAAAAAATAAATGGGAAATTGGTAACTGGAACACTATTTAGTCTCTCTCTGGGTGAATTCACACCAATGTGCAGGATAATTCTCTGGTACAAGACAGTACTATTAGATTTTTTTATTGTGTGAAATCAAAATTGCTTTCATTTTAAGTGCTGAGTATAGGGAGGGTGCAGGAGCATACATACTGGACACAGCAGTATGAGGAAGAGAACGAGGTGACGGGATGAGACACCACCATGGCTTGCACACTGAAGCCCTATGGCTAAAAAGCAGGGTCATGTCCCCAGTTACCAGGCAAGTGCAAGATAAGGGCACTGCTCCTTTGGGGAGCTGAAGGATGACACATTTTTCATTTGCTTGGGTGCTAGGTCAGCCTTTCTGAAACAGAAGATTTCCTTTCTGCCCATGTTGTGTTTGCTGCTCTCTTACTGAATGAGCTTCCCTGATCAGGTACTGATAACAGCAGGATACAGGCCCTGTCGTTACCCCAGTTCTTCAGTTTTTAGTAAGAGATTTGTGTTACGTTAACTGCGAGCGCAGCTCATCCTAGGAGAGCACTGCTCTCCAGCCACCCATTCAGAATAACAACCCATGAAATGCAGAACTTTGATACAGAAAGTGGGGGTAAGACGAGCTCACCAGAGCACGAATTAAGACCTCTCAACACTGTTGAATACCACAAACACTAAGCACGATGCCACTTCTCTGACTAGATGTGCCTGCTCACGGAGACGTGTGCTTTTGTGATGAAGAGTCACAGCAGGAACGTATCACCAGTTTTCTTCCCAGCACCCAGGAACATGGGTCAGCTGTGTGACAGTAAGTCTCACCCATAATTATACTACAATGCAAAACCAGACATCTGCTGGGTTATCTCCTTTTCAGATTTATTGCAGTCAATAAGTTTCCAAGACTTTGTCCAGTGCTATCTAAACCCCCTCTGACACAGGAACTTTTACTCTCTCAGGACTTTTCCACCACTCTTGGTGTTAGGCATTAGGGTCCTTTGGGGAAAGGAAGCAAACCTTGCCCAGTTCCTTGTTCTGAGCAAGTAACAAATCATGGTTTAAACAATACAGACAGATAAACAAGACAGTCATGGTCTTAACTTTTGCCCTGAACCTTGTGGGTTCTCCCTAAGCATCTGCTTGGCACAGGGCAGAGTCTGTGCTGGCACTACCCTTGCCCCGAAAAGTGCATGTACTTCAAACTGTATCCTGATAAAGAAAGATTATCAACAGTTAAAAAACTGGAGAGGGGGGAGGATTAGCCTAGTGAAGACCATGAATATAAGGCAGTCTTGAGGTTGAAGAGTTGCATTTTCCTGAGCTTGCAGGTGGTATAGGTGACCTATAATCTGCAGCTGGCCATCCATAATCCCACAGGGTTTCATCATCAGGAAAGTCTCCTGACAGTCAGGCTGTATTCTTCGCCTTTGCAATGTTTCCCTACCTGGCTTCGAAATTTAAATGCGTTGCCAGTTCTTATGATTTTATCACAACTGTCCCACGTTGTTGGTTGGTTTTTGTTTTTTTTAATTAAAATCTGAATTCCCAAAGGCAAGCAATTATGCAGGAATCTCAGGTTTCATTTTAAAAAAAATAAAACAAAAAAAATACCAGACCTCAGAAATGCTAAGAAAAGGCTTGAAAATTAAAAAAGTAGATTCTAAAGGTTAAAAATGTAGAATGAGACACAGGAAACCAAACTTTTTTTTTTTAAATGTTCATATTCCAAACTTTTCTTTTTTTTTTTTTCTTTACATAATTTTTCCACCACCTGGAGAGACTGGGGGGAGGGAGGGACGGATGAAGCTCGAGTCAGTTTTGACTGTCTGGGATTACTAATACTGAATTTTACAGTTAATTTGACAAATAAAATCTGATTAATCTAAAGAGGTTAAATAATCTCATACACAAGGAGGAAGGACGGTTATAAAACTTGTTTATTGTTCTAATCCCTGTTATGAATGTCTCAGATTAATTTAAAATTAATTCTGCTTTGTTTTTGCTATTGTTTATACAGAACCAAGAGAACATCAGACGCCTTATAAACATTGGAGGCTGACTTAAATAACTGAAATATGAATACACAACCTTTATATGAGGGATGGAAGCTGAGCATTCTTTAATTACATTCTCTGACTTGTCCCAGGCTGCAGCTTTCGCTAAGCTGAATAGCATTAAAGACACAAAATGCATGCTTTGTGGAATACTGGCACCAGAGGAAGACAGGCAGATTCAGGTCCACAATAGCTTTCCTGTTCCTACAGGACAGCTAGTGTCTTCACTAGCAAAATGCTTACATATCATCAATTCCTTGTATGTGTCTTTGCTCCCTTACAGACATATAAACTCTCACACAAATAAATCGCTCAGGTTACCTCACCTGATGGACTCTTTCAAAGAGTTTATTTATTGCAACCCTACAAGAGCACTGTGAACCTTCAGGTGAGGACACCATTATACAAGGCACTGTCTAAACACACACCACAAAGACATGCCCTGCCACAGAGGACCTGAAGCTCACAGCCTCAAATCCGAGCAATAATATCCCAGGCAAGAAAGTGGACAAACAGGACTAGGTGGAGAGGGTAAGTTCACATACTGGTCTAGACGCAGTGGCCACTAAGGAGTTTGGAATTTTATTTATTTAGGCATTTATTTAATAAGATCCACTGAAGTGGCTCATTTGCGAACTACCGTAATACCTGAACCCCTTCCACTCTGTACAAATCCCATTCACGATTTCAATGCATAATATCCAAAGGAGCAAACACAAAGCTGGCCAGATCAGAATCAGGTTCTCAAAACGAGACTCAGTCAAGGGAATTCTCATCCAAGGAAGCCTTGAAAGAGGTACAATTACAACCTTGGTGCTGCATTTATTGTGGATGGGGGTGCTTTCAATATTCCATTTCCCTATTAAGCAGTCACTGTACTAATAGGTGAATGTCAGACACTTAATGACAAAGTTACAAGGAGAGCATGCAACATCCACATTCCCATGATTCCTGTTGCAACTGCTTTTTTAATCATCTCCAATCTATGCAATTTGAAGTGAGAAAGCAAAAGAAAAAACGCTTTGCAGTCAGAGCCTGAACTAGTATTTGCTCCGGTGCCCCAAACAGGGCTATCCCAACCTGGCACCACTGGAGTCCTGGGAAGGTTCGTGCTTTTTATGTCTTACTCATACTCTGCAGAGGATGAGCTCGGGAAAGCCTGTCAAATCTAGGCACAAGCAAAGGCAGTTTTCTTGAAGCCCAGGGTCTGGATTAAGAATTCACCTATACTACTCAAGAACAAAAAAACCCCCACAAAACAACCCAAAAAACCCCACTCAAGCAGAGCTTGGTGGCAGCAGAAAGCGCAGGGCCTTCAGCCGTGGGTCCCTGCGGGCAGGAGTCCCTGTACCTCCACCAGACCCCAGTGGGAGAAGTGCCTGCCAACAGCAGCCCACATGTGACTGCCCCGAAAGGGAGGATGGAGCTCACCCTTCCCTGCCCCCCAGGCCACCCCAAGGCCCTCATGGCGTGGCTGCAGCCTTGGGGAGTGGGCACAGGACCAGGCTCTTCATGAGGGGCCATGGAGAGCCAGGCCCATCCTGAGGCAACAAGGCCACTTTTATTAACCAAGCTCAAAATGCATACAAGAAGTTTGGTTATTGGTTTGGGTGGTGTTTTTTTTTTCACACCTCTCCTTTTTACTTTTTAAAAAAAAAAATTCTATCGCAATATTCATTACTATTTTTATTTGCCCCATCCCTAGAAGCATTCAAGGCCAGGCTGGGTGGGGCTTTGAGCAACCTGGTCTAGTGGGAGGCGGCCCTGCCCGTGGGAGGAGGAGTGGAACGAGGTGATTTTTAAGGTCCCTTCCCACCCGAACCATTCCACGATTTTTAAGCCCCCGATCATTTTGAGGAGGCGGTTCCCCAGGGCCTCCCCGCGGGAGAGAGCAATGGCCATAGGCCCGCCCCTAGCCCCCGCTCCCGCCCCGCAGCCATCGCCAGTGCGGCGGCGCCCTCTACCGGCCGCGCCTCGGTCCCCGCCTCCCTGGCAAGGCCGGCTGTGGGGCGCTGAGGGTTCTCCCCCTGGGGTGGGGGTACCCCCGCCTCGCCCCTCTTAAAAATCCACAGGGGCGGACCCCATCAGCCAGGTAGTGAGGAGGCTCCTCCCTTCTGCCCCAGGGTAACGGCTCAGAGTAAAGTTATTCCTTGGAAACGTGGACTTTGTAACACGCCTGCAGAGGGATGGAGGCAGCCACGCTCCAGAGCCGGCCTAAGGGACCCCCATCAGGCTCCCCACCAGAGCCTGGCTTTGCAAAATCAAGTAGCACAAAAAAATAGCTGGTTAAGGTTTAAGCCTCAAGCCTACCTGCATGAAGCACTTTTTTGTAGAATTCCCCGTTGATTCACCCTGCTTGGAAAGTTCACCAGCTCTTGTACCTAAATCAGGTTAGCTAAGGGGAGCAGGGATGCAGAGCACCCTCTGTCCTACTGTTTCCCTCCAGTTGCGGCTTCCCCCCTCCTGCAGACAGGGAAAAGCATCATCTGGATCACTGGAAAACAAGCAATTCCTTTTTACTAGAGCAAAACTCAACCCTTTCACCTGCCTTTTTGACTTGAAAGAAAGATATCTACAGTCAAGTTCACGGTGAAAAGACAAAAAGGAAGACTGAGCAAACAAAAAAAGAGAAAAACCATGAGCTGCTTTCATTCTTACCTGCTATCTCAACGACTTGCTCCCTGAAACGAGGCCTTCCCTGAAAGAGGGAGGGTGCAGTAATCCCATCTCTCAGACTGAAAGGCACATTTTCTTTTGTAAAGCCACTACAAACACAGTCAAAAACAGCAAAAGAAAAACCCCCTGAAACCTGTTCACTCCCCCATCCTACATGAATTCTGCAAGCATTGCAAAGGAGACACAAAGCACCTGTGAAGCCTTTAAAAAAACACAGCTGCAGGGAACTTTCTCACATGATTGAGCTATAAAGGTCTGTCTCTGCAAAAGAAAGTGGTTTTCAGCTGTATTTTAGGGCACATGTTGTAAGACTGAGTAGGGGGTTGTTTTTCTGCAGTGACCAGGATGGGCCCTTTTGCATCAGAGGAACAGGTCAAGACACCTTTCAGGGTTGTCAAAATTAGCATGTAGAGATACAGCATGTATCCCTTCCACACATGCTGCTCCAGTGTGTGATCTCACTTGATACAGAAATTAATGGGATATACCTGTCACAAAAAAAGAAAATAGCATCTGAGAACTTTGTGTAGCAAGCAACATGTGATGTGGCACCACAATCTGTCCTGCTGTTTCCAAGCAAGCCTTTTAAAGTAGGGGGGCTATGATTTCTTTCAGATAAGCTGAAATGTTGCCTAAAGCAGGAGAGACAATGAGAGGTGATGATCCCAAAATAGCAAACTGCAACTAACCAGGCATTATAACAGTCCATAAAATTTCACTTACAGAAGTTTGGCTTTTTTGGCTTGATCAAGTATTTGGTCTGTAACTTTTCAGTACTGATAGGTCAAATACCCCCTCATTGGAGAAGTTACAGTCCTACTGAGGGTAAAGGCTTATTTCTTCTGTTCTAGACTTACGCAAGATGGAGACGTTTCAGTCTCTTGTTCTATCCTTCCTTCTTTGCATTGCTTCACAGCTTCCCTGTTATGTGTACACATCTTTTTACAGTTTTTGTCTTCCTTAAAGTATCTCCCTTTCAATTCACGTGCTGCTCTTCCATGCAACCACTTTACACACAATTTTGCTCCCTTTGAATGTTTTTCATGGCCTTTAGACAAAACTTGCTGCTTGCCCCTTTACTTCCCTCTATAATCTCTGTTGTTTCAAGACCCTCAGTCTCCAGCTTTTACCCTCTCCTACTCTCTCTGCAGTACCTGTGGAACTGAATACACAGGGCCTGAGTTAGTTAATTCTCAGGTGAAAGGTACTCTATAGTTTAAGACATTAGATAACTAGATTTTAGACAGGTGAGGGCAGTGTTACAAAAGATGTTGGTTCCCAGTGCCAGGCTTCACTGCTTGTTCTCCTGATTTAATGATTTACGTCTCAGGTTTGCATTCTGAAATGATCTAGGCTGAAAAGAATTGAGTAAAAAAAAAAAAAAAAAAGAGAGAGAAAATGAGAGATTTATGCCAAATAATATGCCAAAGATCCTGTTTACAACAGGGCCACACTGACTGATATTTCTGCAGAGGAGGCAGCAAATGCTACGGCCAGGGAGCAAGCAGCCAAGGACTGCAAAAGTTTTTCAAGTAGAACTTCTCTGCCAAAGGTGACATGTTGCTGCTGCCACAGATTTCTGCACTTCTTTTAAATCCTGAAATTTGAAATTGGATTGATTTGACCTCCACTGCACAGTAGAACTACTATGTGTGTACATCTCTTATTTTACTCTCCCTTTCCCTTGCTTCTTCCAAACTGGCTGCCCCAAATCCTCTACAATAGAGCAGTGATTTCTTTCTTTGAATAGACAAGTGACAAAGATGACAATTCCTGCCTCAGTACAGATGTAGATGCCAACTTTAAATTATGGTAAATGTAACAAATATTTAATGAGCTTACCTGGGGGGAAGGATTAGGTCAATGGAAAGTCCCCCTGTCAAATCTAACTGAGAAGAGTCTTTGCTGAGGTAGAAATAGTGTCACATGCATATTCAGGAGCATTTGTTTTTTAAAAAGATGGTTTATGACTTAGAGGTCATTTTCAGTGCAGTACCTGAGAAGCAGCAATGGAACTCACATTGGTGGTAATACAGATGTTGTGGCTTATTGCATGGGAAACCTTCTTTCCCAGGTTAATTCCAGCTGAGGATCTATAATTGTGTCAGTCTAGTTCTTAAGTGGCTCCCAGTTCTACAGATAAGGAACTAAAAAGTACTAAGAACTCCCCTCAAAAACAATGGGTAACTGGAATACAAAATAAATAGAATGCTCAAACTCATCTAAAGTTTCATACACTGGACCTAAATTGCATTAGTAGGGACCACAGCTGAAGAAGGATCGTATGGATGATCTGGAGTCTATAGGCTGAGGCTGTTAAGTCAGGGCTTTACCAGAAGCTGGCGACGGGGCCCAAATCAAAGTGTCCACATACATGAGTATAGAGGACCCGATTCTCATTTCAGTAATTGAGCAAAATCACTGCCAAACATCTTGATCAGTCACATGTTTTCAGTGAAGCAGCAGATTTAGGGACTTCTATATGGAGATGGGTGTTGATACTTAGGGACTGCACTGGAGATATTTTGCCCCTCTCACTTGCTCACAGAGCACTTCACAGCCCCCTACAATGTAATTAACTGTAGGGCAGGAAAATTTTATTAGTTTTGTTTTACAAAATATTAAAGAGACATGCCCAGATTCATAGAACAGCTCAGTAGCTGTTACAGAAGGTGAGGTGACCTGGTCTCTGCTGCAGCCAGACACATGGGAAGGGCAGAGCACAGCTTTCTGTCATCTATTGGGAGCACTGAGCAGCTGGATGGTGTTCCTTGCACAAATAATTGTTAATCAGGCTGGTATGTCAAGATTAGCTGACTTAATAAATAGCTGGACCCTTACTCTTTCTCCATCTTGCCTTTTTCCTGGCCATGTGCTTCAAAAGTCAGTCCCAAGCCAAAGAAGCAATCAGTGCTTGAGCTTTTAACAGTCATTTAATCATTTTACCTTAATGTCAAACTTCAATCTCTATGTGCTTTTTCTTACACAATAGCAGCGACCTAATGCTATACCCATGAAATTGAATGTATAAAACATAGATGATTGATACTAACACAAATATGAAATGAAATAACAACATAATTGTTAATCAGAGGAAGTTTTACTTAATAGTTTACCCAAAGGCAGAAAGTAGTATCTGTAAATTATGAATAGGCAATCGATTAACAATATGTCCTCCATGAAATACAGTATTGAGGTAATTTCTCAATCATTTGTCAGGTTATGGTCTGTTTGCATTGGTGGTGGCATTCCAAAGGCTGCCCAGCACCTCTGCAGTTGCTAGGGAACAACTCTGTAGCTCAGAGGAGTCCAGCCCTCACCATTGTTCAGCTGTCATTCACCTGCACAGTGACCTCATGTGGGGTTTATACACATTTATGCAGCTTGTATGTTTTCAGAAGAACAATTATTGATTGAATACTGTTTTGTCTGCAGATTTTCTCCAGAGTATGTACATGAAAGAAATTACAATAAACCTGGCTTGGATGCAAAATTCTAAAGTGATGCTGAAACTACATATGTCAATACAGTTCAGAAGTGGTTGCTAGACTTGGTAATTTCCCCAGAAGTTACTCCACATAAATTCAAATACATTCTGTGAAATACCTTTTGCACCAGAGAATATAAATTCTTTTCCCACGTAGGATCAGCTGTATTTAGATCACTCTTGACAGATGTTTGCCTGGTGAGATTGATTAGCTTCCAGTAACTGAACTGTGCAGACTCAGCTTGGACCATCTACTCCTATTCTATTCCAACACAATTTCCCTAAATGTCTGTCCTAAAACTTCTGCTATATTCTGTAAATCCATTGACATGGAGAACATGCCCTCCAGCTTCTGTGCACTTTCAGAATTTACACTCCCCCTTGACTTATTCTGCTTTAGGATAAGCAATACTACAATATTTCCTTGGAAGTCCTGAGAGGAAGGTTTTGCTACTGTTTTTTCCCACCATTCTTTAAATGTACATTCTTTTGTACATGTATGTACGTGTACATACAGAATGTAAGAAGTACATTCTTTAAATGTACTCAATAGTTCCCGAGGTGTTGCACATAAAAGTTCAGCCTCATCAATGACAAAGCAAGGAGGAAGGATTCCTTTCCCCGTTTGTAGGCAATATTCTCATTATACTTTGAGACTGTGTTTGGTTTTTGTTTCTTTTCACCAAAGCATGGCATTGTTGACTGATGCTCAGCTTTCGACCCGCTGTAGACCTGGAAGTCTTTTCTACAGAATTTACCACTGTTTTGACAGCGAACCACTAAAAACTGCTCTTGGGGCACAGCTGTCTGAGTCAGCTTTTACTCCCACCCTGCTGCAGTACATTTATCAAGTATTTTACTGACTTACCAACAGAAAAGTAACCAAAGCAGTTGTTAACAATAATGCAAATATGAAATGAAATTGTCACAATAAAGCAATGGTGTATCTCTGTCACCCTAAAGCAGGATAGTACCCTTAAAAAAAGAAGCGAATAAGAAAACTGTAGTATTCAAAACTGATTTCAAAAGCTTTACTCTGTTTAGGCTAGAATGCCAAAAGGGAGGAATCTACACCAAATGCAGGTGTTATTGACTAAGAGTCCACTATAACATGAGCAGTATCAGGCAATTCATCTTATCCTAATGTAGAATCTTAGTTCACATCAAGTCATCTACTCTCTGAGAACCTATATTTAGGCATCTGTAGCTGGAATCAGGTTCTACCTCTGCCAGTCTGATTGTCAGTCTATCTATCTTTGTCTGCCTTGTCTCCACAAAGTTTGTTCCCCAGTCACAGACGGAAATAAGACTGACTTGTTATGCAGAAGATCTCCTATTTGCTGAGTTGAAGGATGGGACTCTTTTTCCTAAAATCCCATCCTATTCACTGAGGAAACCAGGCAAACTAAGCCAGCTCTGTGCCAGAAAAAAAAGTACAAAACCAGGAACAGAAACACCACAAGCTGCTGTGCTTTTATTTATGCAGGTACCACCCCGATTCTTCTTACTGAAGACACTTCCCTTTGTTCAATTCCGGAGCAATCTCCAATGCAGATGCAAAGGATGCAGTGTGAAGGCAGGGGAGAAGGTGGAGAAATGTAAATCCCCAGTTAACCCTCTTCTCTGATCAGTGTTACTGGGAAGGAGGAGAAGGGGGAGGGAAGAGGCTGTTTAGGTTGAAGCAGGAAGCAGCATTTATCACCTCAGGTAGAATTTAATTCTATTAACCATTAGCTAAGAGGAGAATCCAGGCACCTCCCTTGGCTATAGAAACTCTCCAGAGTCACAGAAAGAGGGAAAACATGGACCCCAGCACAGTTATGTCTCCAAAGTGCATGGATACAGCTCCACACATATCTGGGCAGAACTGAGAAAAAGAATGGCATTTTGAAAATTTTATAGCTGGGTGGTGTTTTTTTTCCTGATATTTCTATGTATTATATATTTATAGTTAACATTTGCAGCTACTTTTATAGCTAACCTGCAGTTTATGATAGCATATTTTACTCATTCTTATGCTTCAGAGATTATTAACTGTGCTACTTGTTCTCCCAGTTGTGACCGGAAAATTGAGCAACGCAGAAAGAAAGGGAGAAAAATGGAGCAGATCCAGACAGGCCTGTGATAAATTATAACAATATATCTCTAAACTTTTTAATTATTCTCACACACATCGACTGACATTAAAATATGGGGGAAGGCAATGCTTGATGGACATCCTGTCCTCTTGAGAGAGAGCACTGCCTGGACAGCATTTCTGGATGAGAGGTGCCGACAAATGTCCTGATCAATAACTGCTCGTGGGCAGATTGTCCATGTTGGTGCCACAGCACAGGTTTGTGTAATACACACATAGTGCTGGCTGCATGCATTGTTAGATGAAATGAAGCCAAATGTCTTCACTCTATCTTTCCCTTTTTTTGCTAGAAGACCTAGCTGTTCCACACTTGTATAAAGATGAAGCTACCTTCTCCACCATGGTGACTGGATGCGGTATTTATTGCATTTATCCTCACAAAACTGGGCAGACAACTACTGCCTGCTCCCATTTAATTGCTGAGAGAAGGAAGCCAAGAAAAAATGAAGTCTTGTAAAGCCAGGTACTCAAATAAAATTTTTTACTATTGCTGAAGCTTCTGCAGGCCCCCGTCAGCTGCTGTCTATCCCTCTGTACCTCTTAGCTGTGTGACCTGGAGCTCTCTGTCATGCTGAACTGTAGAGGTGCCCAGGGGCTGTCCCCTGCCTGTCTCACACAGGCCAGCACACACTGCCTTGGCCAGACCACACTGTTGAACATAACCAGATCCAGCAATTGGGTACTCCCAGTCAGTGAGGTGGGCCACAGGCTGGTAAACACTAGTTGGGACATGGATGGGAACAAGACTCTGATCCACCTCCCATCTGATTTGTGGCCATAACTTTAATGTGGCTTTTCCCTATGCTGGGATGGTCATTATTCCACGGGTATGAAGGGTGCCCATCCTCATATTAATGACCTTACTTAGGGACATCTTTACCCTCATGCCCAGTGTTTATTTCCTTTAGACTCCTGCAGAGTCCAGAAGACTCCAATTGTACCTACTCTCCTTCCTGGTTTCCTATGAAAATGAAGAAAAGTGTTTAAGAGAAGAGAAAGCTCAGGACTTACCTTACACCCCTGTGAAGGAGTACCCTGGTATGCACACCCACTCCTAGGGTTGTCTTCAAATATACAATCCCAAGTTTTCCACTTATACTTTGTACAGTTCATTTGAGTACATTATCTCCTTCCAGTAACTATTTCCACGTTTCCTTTGTTTAAAATGCTTCTTGTACTTTAAATTTGTTCTGTGTAACTTGAACTCCTGAGAGTCCCAAAACCCAGCACGTGATAGGCACTGTCAACTGGCTACCTGCCAGAGAGTAACAGTCATGCAACTACTAATTATAAGATTATAAAGTAATAGCATTCTAGAGCAAAACAGCCTAACGGAAATGTTACTGTTCAAAGTTTTGACTTATTTTATGAGGCACCAAAGGGCACCTTCAGCTTTGCTTTATGTTTAACGGTTAATCACGTTATGGCCATTCTTCAGGGAACAAAACAGATGTGAGGAACCTATTCCCTTCCTTATGACTGATTGTGAAATTACGTGCTCTAACATCAAACTTCAAGCACAATGAGTGTATTGCATGTGTAAGATAATATGCAAAATAATTCTACTCTAATTAGGTTTTTGTTTAAGTTTCTGCTGAAACTGGGCTGCTAGGTGTATTGCCTTCTTCATTAAATTAATTTTGACAGAAAGCTGAACAGAAAGAAAACTCTGTAGAGACCACATCCTAAATCAGGATCCTAAAAAAAATAATAAATAAAGGAAATACAGAGAAATAGATGTGATATTCTTCCTGAAACTCAGGTTAGGTTTCCCCCTCCTGATTACACTCCACAGCCATGTCTTTGCACCAACCTATGCAAGTAACTCCTGTCTAGGCCTTTGGTAATCTTTCCTCTTGTCTTAGAATTGTTTCAAATTTGGCTACGTTAATGACTGAAACTGAGGCAATCTTTGGTCTCTCAAGATGTGTCCTCACCAATTCTCAGCAGAGAGGAATGATCACCTCCCTGGACTTGCTAGCTATGTCACTTGCTAGCTTTTGTCTTTTTATATTTTATATTTTATCCTTTTAATCTATGTTGAACCAGTGTAATTGTGGGAGGCTGAAAAATTGTATGTGTTACACTCCAACTAAATCCTTGTATAATTGCATCGCCTTTAATTATTGCATTTATTCTTGCAGGTCATTACATCTGGTTTCCAACAATATGAACTTAAGACATTTAACTGGATACATTAATATTAATAAAAATTTTAAATTTAAAAAAAATTTTAAATCTTGTGATGCCATCCCAACTGGTTAAGTCTTTACTAAATGTATCTTTACTAACTGTGTCTTATTATATAATAAAGGCAGTTGTGACAAGGCTTTTTTTTCAGGCACATAATGCACCAAGCTAACAAATTAGATTTGCCTCATTCTGCCTTTTAAACCAAAAAGAGTATCACATGGCTATATCATTTATTTTTTCATACTTGGAGCAAATGAGATGATAACAGATTTGGCTAAGTTTCCTGGGGAAAAAAAACAAACCAGTGGGTGGCTACTCACAATCTGTTTTTTTAGGTGAGTCAAACCATCACCATCTCTACTTGTAGTCACTGGGCATTTATACTTGTAGCATATGTGAAAGGGAGGAACCTGGTCCAAGGAGCTTGTCCTGTCATCACAAAAGCACAAGAGAAATGCCTAAAAGTACAAGGGAATTCAGCAGGATTACTCAGTGTAGTTACTTGTGTATATCAAGGTTTGCAAGTTTGGCCTTAAGATTCTGACCATGTGTTTGAAACTCCAGCCAGCAGCTAGAACCACACAGCCTTGTGCTCATTCCCCTTCCCCTACTCTCCCTCCCTCTTCAAGAAGGGTAGGAAGAAAAGGAAGGGAAAGGAAAAAACCTGTGCATTGAGATAAAGACATTTTAATAGAATGGTAATGGAAAAGGAAAGTAACAATAATGATAGTAATAATGGTAATAGTAATAAAATAGTAGAATAGAGTAGAATATAGTAAAATAAAAGAATATACAAGACACAAGTTACTCTCACCATTTGGTGAATTGGTTGTCCAGCCTGAGCAGAGATCATGAATCCCTCCCCCCTGGCCAGTCCCCATTTATATTCTGAGAATGATGTCTATAGTACAGAATATTCCATTGGCCATTCCAATATTCTGTCTTCCCAGCTTCTGTGGAAAGATGAAAAAACTCCATTATTAGTATAAACATCACCTAGTGATGAATAAAACAATATGCGTTATTGACATTCCTTTCATACCAAATCTGAAAATGCAGCAACCACTACAAGAAAATTAACTCTATATCAGCTGAAACCAGGACATCACTTTGCTAAACACAGGCTTTGGGAGGAGCAGTAAGTCTAACTTGGACCTTCTCTTCCCCAAATACCATTTCACTGTTCTCTCACACACCCATAAGCTAAAACAAACTCTCCTTCCAATATTGCCTACAGTTCTTATTCTGGCTCTTGTTATTCATTCATTCAATTCACTCATGCAATACCATGAACATGCATTTGAAATGTAAGTACTAATCTTATAAAAACTGTTGCTTGATAACCGAAGGACTTATGGCCAAACAAAGGAACTACAACAATAGGAACGGTGATATGCACAGTCCTCTATGCAAACAGTTCCATTTTCAAGTAACCATAAGTAGTGTATATAGCAATGAAAGTTAAACTGAATAATGATTACGAAAATTCACAGCTCTTGCTGTCATTTTGATCATTAATTTCTATCTACTCTCAGGAGTTAGGTGGAGGCAAACCTACACACTTTCATCCTTTCAATTTTCCTTAGTACAATGCCAACTTTAGCAAGGTATACGGTACCAGGTATTCAGTACAAGGTACACAATACAATTATGTATATTTTTTCACCTTTATGCAGGAAAGCTTTTTCACTAGGTAATATTGAACAACTAGAATAGCAATAAATTTTGCACTAGACCTACACACTTATTTTCTTCAGAAATATAGATCTGTCTATGTATGTATTTATGTAAGTATCTATCTATCTTGGAGTCAAACATGCAAGTCTTTTGTCCGCTCTGCAGTATTTTTTCATGTTTGGCAAAACCAACTAACTTCACTTAACTTTTTTTTTAAAATAACTTTTCCGTTTTTACTCTCTTTGAATAATTTTAAAAACCTTGGGTAAATCTTGGTACTGACAAGTAAAACAACCAAGAAATAATTTTTAGAGAGAAATATTGGAGAAAATCATGGTGTTTATTTCAGTATGTAGGAATGATCTAAATTCCATTAAAAACATTACATTTCCCCAATTACCTTGTTGGGTTTTGGATTAAAGGGGGAAGATTTGCCTTTCTAAAAGTCCTATTTCTGGGAGCTGAATGAATCCTAAGGATTTTGTCTAGAATACAAAAGGGAGGTGGGAAAAGATAAATGAAGCTGAAGTTCTTAATTTTGCAAGTTATGTTCTTCCTTATAGCAGCTGAGTCAAAACATGTTTCTGAAGAATACTTAAGTCTTGTAAATAGCCTGATTTTTTTTGTTATCTCTTTATTTAAGCTGTCTTCCCCCAGATTATCAATATTACTCCTTAAATGCCCAGCTCTGCTTTGAATCAAGCCTTTTAACAGTCATTAATTGCAATTTAGGTTTGAGCACCTGTAGATTTTTGCATGTGTTCATGATATGAAAAACAGTGGCCACCCATCTTCTGTACACCACCTATCTGAAGCTTAACATAACCCAGAGGGTGAATAAAGTGCCAGTATGATACCACCATGCCAGAAAGGTCTCCCAGCTCCAGTCAGAGGAATGTCTGGGACCTTATCTATGCTGTGAAAAAAATGCCTGAGGTTAGAAGCCAGAGGTCTCTCCAGGTGCACTTTATTGCCCCCTGCATTCCCCACCCACCACAGAAGCAGCTCTCACTGCAGCAAAGGTTGTCCAAGCAGCGTGCACCACAGGGGCAACACCCCAGCAAGGGGCCCTCAGCACAGAGCCTCTGTTTGCTCTTAGACATTTCAGCCCTTAAAACTGATAGCCGGAGCCACGTTGCAGGTGTTAACTGTACTTCACCTGTGTTACAATCAAGGGCAAAAATGCACCTTTGCAATCTTAAACTTGTGCTTTTAAGCAAGGTGTTTCACCAGATTAAGTGCAAGAGGAAACAGTTATAAGCTATGCATGCTTGTCCATGCTGAGCTATATAAGGTCAGCTTCTGTTGATAAGGATGAAGGTAAATTGTATCCCTTCAAAAATGGGGTACCTTACTTAGGGTACAATGAAGAAAGAAACTGGATTTCAAAGGAGGTAGCTATTGCTATTTATTTTCAATGCATTATTTTTTGTCATTTCAGCACAATCTATGAGAAGTTGAGCACTCATTGTAGTTATATAGCTGATCATATGAATAATCTCTAAGATATAATATTAAAATGTTTTTATACAGTGATAAAGGTGGACTTGGCAGGAGTTCACAACAAAATGCAAGTGAAGAGGGTCCTGAAACACTCTTTCATATTGACAACGCACTCAGTGAGAAGGCTTCCCCTTTCTTTTGTGTTAATTGGTGGGTTTTTATTATAGAGGTACATTTTTAGAAGAGCCTGAATGTAGCAATGTGATGGAAGTTTAAGATCAGGAAAACATGTCAAGAAGAGAAAGGACTGGGGCAAAAAAAAAAGGCCGAGGAAACTGGACAGGTCATCTATGTTGAATTTACTGGAAAAGCAAAATCTGGATGTAGATCCCACAGAAAGGCACATGTGGAAGTGAGGCAGATGTTCAGGTCAGCAAGCAGCTTGTGTGGGCAACTCCTGCCAGCACATCTCAACTTTTGTTAATATGACCAAAACAACCAGGGGTGACACCTGTACGCTTAATTGCTGCTTGAGTTCATGTCAAAATGATACTCCGTCAAGCAAGCTCCATCTCACATGAGTGTGGTTAAAAAGCAGCTCCTCTACAATCTCACTGCAGGGTGGGTAGAAAAACTTAAGGAAAAAACCAAAATGAATTGTAGTTTACATTCATTGAGCCGAACAGAATGGATTGAGCTATGCCAGCTACAGCACCTTTAAAGATATGCAAACCACACAAGCCTTTATATACTAGGTGTGAAATCCTGTGTTTATTGTAGCTTTCACAAAAACAAATTCTCAGAGTTGGGTTAAGGATTTTTTAATTGCAAGGGTTTTAATTTCTCTCATTTTTAATTTTATTTGGAGCCATTAACGTTTTAGTGGCCTATATGCACCTTGCATCTAACTCAGCAAAAGCCTCAAATCATTTGAAGACAAACTAGGTCTCACCGTTCTAGGAGGAGGAAAATAACATAATAAAATAGCAAGCTATCAAAGCCTCAGTTTTCATGGTAGATTTTGTTAAGAAAAGGGAGGGAAGAAAGCAGTAGCTAGCAAACAGAAGACATGAATAGGGAAGCTTCTTTTTTTTTTTTTGGAGAAACCAGCCAGATGGGCAGAGACAGAAGGGAAGAGGACGGCAGGAGAGCCGTCTCCAGCAGCAAACCGAGTCAGGTCCTTGGGTGAATGAAGAGCTGTAGTTTGCACCCACTGACTATTGCAGTATATCAGTACTTTTCCCAAGACCATAACTTCTCATTTTATATGTGATGTTCTTTTCAGTTAACCTGCTTGTAGAATGCTATCTCCTGAAGGCCCCAGAGCATGTATAAATCCCTGCCTTTTCTTAGAAAATACAAAAACCCTTGTAGCTGACTTTTTAACTCTCGTGTTATCCAGGGAATGTGTCAATCCGCAAGCTTTATATAGCTCATCAGGCCAGTGTTTCTCAGTTGAAGGAACTGCTGACCACGAGGCTTGATGCTCAGATTAGCTGCAGGGCTGGTCACAGGACAGCCTGTAGTCCCACTGATACTTACTAGTCAAGCCTGGAAGCCTACAAGTAATTCAAACCTTTTCCTCTCCTGCCTCAGCCTTTGAAAAGAGAGCAGCAAACAATGTGGTCTGCTGCTCTGCTGTGGGCTTCCACAGGGAATCCTGGGCATGTCTCATGTAAACTCAATTAGGAGTAAATAAATACTACTTACAGTGCAGTATATTTTAGGGATAAATATTTATAGATGTGTTATTTCAACTTGAAAAACAGAGGCAGTCAGTGGTGGGGCGTGAATAGGATTTGGTCTCCTGCATTTTGTGAAATGTTGTGTTAGATCTGAATTCTTCTAGTTCCTTCTAAGGGATGTGTGGTACTAACAAATCCACAGGACAAAAATGCGTGCAGTCACTAGTGGGACCTGTCATCCTAGCATCTCACAATTCACACAAAGTTGCCTGAGGAAAAACCACATGAAAGTGTGTCTTGCAACCTTGGATCACATTTATCAGAATAGGTAAGACATGCACTAGTTTCTGAAGCACAAAAGAGCACATGCTGGCTTCAGACTCACTAACCCACATGGGAAAAAAAAAAAAAAAAGAGTGAGGAAAAAATCTAAAATCTATCATGTGACACAAATAGCTATCTTTCTGTTTGTTTCCCACACAGTTTTACTGAAACAAGTCTTTCAAGTCACCTTATGGCAGACTCTTTTATGCAATACTCCATTAAATGTTTGTCAGATGAGGGTTGTTTCTACATCCTGTTTTTTCTGAAGTTGGTGCACTCCTTGTATGAAAATCCTGTTCCAACTGTCTGCTCCTTTGAGGCTGATAGAGCCAGGCTGCTTCCCCAAGAGTATTTCTGTCCCTCAGGCAGTCTCTGGAGAACGTGGAAGAGGTTTTGTAGTGAGCTCTTTATCTTCCATCTCTTGAACAAACCTGCAGGAGTCCTTTCCCTAATTTGACCCTTGTATGTTGCTGTGAGTTCAGATGATCCAGGACAAAGCCAAAGAGAGGACACATTTGATGCAGGCAGTGTCACAGAGTCAGACGGGCTCTTCCCTGGAAAAAAAAATAATTCTTTTTATTCAGCAGCCCAGGACAATTTCAGTCCCCTGCAGCAGGTCCTAATGGAGCAGTTCAAAGAGACTGTGGGAAAAGATGAACAGTCTTCAAACCCTGAAGTGCAGAGATCTTCTTTAGCTTCACTCGGGCCCCTTCTTATAGAAACCTGCTGCTGCTCCACTTCAGGCTGGAATGTGGGGGAGTGGGTTACCAGTGCGTGTTACAGGTGAAACAGCCAACCACTAGCTGAGACCTGAGCCAGTGTGTCTTGAAGGACCTTTCCCTATTCAGGTCAGCAAAAGCAGAAAGAGTAACAGCCTTAGAAACTTGCTGGTCACGACACCTTTAAATGCAGCTGTGTATGTTTAAAGATCTCTGTATAGGTGTGACTCCCATGCACTTCAGTGCTATATTCAGCTCTTATCAAGGGCATGAGGACCGTTCTGGATGGTCTTCTCCACCTAACTCCTGAGAGAACAACAGCTTCCCCCTTCCAAAGCACTAATTTTTGCTGCATATCAGGATTATTCTTTATTGGAAAGACATAGATATTTTTTGTCTTTAAGATCCTGAAAACCTTTTAATTTTAGTGGTTTCCTTCACAGAGTCTGTTGCTGCAGCCGTTGAAGGCAGAACAACATGAGGTGGACCATCATGCCTCTTTATCCTGAGGAACTGAGCTTTGAAACAAGTCAACTGCTTTAACAAATGCCAGGTTGCACTTGGCCATTCCCTTCAGAAGATCTTGGACTTTGGCTAGTAGCACACTTGAGCAGGCTGAAACCCTTGTTTTATAAGTAAATGCAGAACAGCCTCAGAAGTTATGGTAGGATTCACAGTGCAGTAGGTAACCCCATCACTTAAATAAATAGGGGAATACTAAGAACCAAGGTATCAGGATGAGATACATGGATCTCAGATTTAGCTGTGGACCTCTACACACCAAATAGCACCTGTGAGGAGAAGAATTTCAGGTGATCTCTTCATTAATACAAGGATCCTGTCTACCTGATCTCTCTCAGGCATTTTAGTAACTTCTTAAGACAGACCTGAGTAAATGTCAAGCTGGAACATAATGTTGACATTCCTGAAGAAGATGAAGGAGCAAGCCCAAGAACGAATGGGAATGCCAGCTCCACACTAGTCCTCAGACTGGACATAGCTTTTTATTTTTGGAAACACTTCTCAAAAAGCCACAGGGGCTTTACAGTCTATATCTCTTTTTAGCTCAGACATTTTCTGGGTGCAGTCATGAAAATATTGGCAAAGGTTTCACAAAGTACAGTGAGTGCTCTGTCTGCACCAGGAAAGAGAACCAGCTATTTCTTGATTTGGCATGGATTTGTAGTCCTGGAAAGCCTTCCTGTTTTGTTTTGTGGGTTTTTTCCAGGCAAGGTTTCAGTGGGTCGCATAAAATATTTGGCAGGGTTCTTTTATGCTCACTTATGATCTGACATAAGCCTGCATGGATCACATGATTTGAGGGAGGGTAGGGGAAAGTTCTTGATTTCAGACTTAGACTAGCTGACTCGAAGCTCTCCTGTAACACTTTCACTGGCTTAAACCAAGACTTTTGCAGATCTGTTGTGCCTATCCACCAGCCTTTGAACTTAAGGCAGAACATATCTGAATACATTTTGGGGGTTGGAGCTTGGTGATCTTTAAGGTCCCTTCCAACACTAACCATTCTATGATTCTATGATTCTATGATTTTAGTGTGTTAAAAAGAAACCTTTATTATAGGTTTATTTTTCTTATGCACAAACATTTCTAGGAGAGAGTGGAAGGAGATCCCTTCAAAGCCTGTGACATTTCCTAGGACAATTAGCAGCAGTTTGTACCATTGCTATACATTGTTCCTCTACAACTTATTTCAGTATATATTTTATAATCAGTCAAAATACACTACTGATCCAGAACTTGTGGGCAGTAGCCAGTCGTGTAGTCTGGGTGGCTCAGTTGTTTTATGCAAAAGCCAGGATGGAAAATCAAGTTTCTGATCCATAACCCCACTAGACAATAGCCTCAATAGAAGGTAATTTGCAACTACTCTGCTTCTGACAGATGAAAATACTGGCCTGAGAACAGCATGTGCTACTTGTAAGAGGCTGCATAGTCTTACAAATAACTACGTGTATATTTCAAGCAGTTGCTGGAACAGCATTCCTTCCAGTTGCTTCGGTGGATATCCACAATATGACCTGGGCAGCTTGGAGAGAGCAACTTAAAGTTGCTTCAATGTTCTTGTGGATACTTGACCAGAAAGAAAGAAAAAAAAAAAAAAAAAGGACCTAAAAAGCTTCTGAGAGAAAGAAAGGTGCCTCAACTTTCTTTTTTGTCCCTACAGACTTGCAGAGTGACTCTGCTGCTCCAGTGGAGCACAGCCACGAGAGCTGTTGCATGCTATGTAAGCGGTTTGCTGTGAAGCTGGCAAAATTGCTTGTTCCTTGTGCATCACAGCAACCTTTTTCTGAAAGTCACACCAAAAAGATTACCTTCTTGAGGGTTTTAAATCTGTGGCCAAGTGTGTGTCTACAGCTTACAACTCCTGCTATTAAGGAAGACTCAATCCCTTGGGTATCTCTGAGAGAGGAGCATAGTTTTTCTCTTTAGTCTTCTCTTTTTATGTTCACTTTTCTTTTATTCAGGTTATGGGAGAGCAATCAGAACATCTCTCAGGTTCAAGAGCACTCTGAAAAAGATGGCAGCGTCATGAATGTTACCCCACAGCAGGGGTGACAGGCTTTAATTTTGTGGTCTTAGCTTTGGGTATATAGCTCAGTTTCACAGGTGTTTCACAGGATTGCTCACCTTCTGCACTGGGACGATGGATGACACTGGATGACCCCCCCAGACATCTGGATATGAACATTTCCCAGCTGAAAACAGGAAACTGTTGCTGCTGGGAGGGAGAAACTATTTGGGGGCTACGCATCTGACCTCTGTAAAGCTTTCTGAGGTTGCTTTCCTCCGAATTACCAGATCTTTCTAGATCACTGTGTGCTTGCATACCATGTCTGAGAGCAAGGAACAGTACACTATTAATTAGTACTTGCACTATTAACTATGCCTATTTTAGCTTATGCTACATTTCACAGCAATATTGTCTATATGGGGATTACCCTGCCCCAGGAGGAGCAGATTAAACCCTCCATCCTCAGTCTGCTGGGTATGGGTTACATATTCCACTTACCTACCTCTGGGCAAGCTACACCTGTTCTTATCAGGATAGTCTGCTTACGCAGATGGACAGATACACAATCCTACCTAATTTACTGGGCTTGCACCACAAGTCCTTCCTGGCTGTAAAGGTTGATTTGTGTGCTTATGTCCTCCAGGAACTTGGCATTTCCCCTCCTTCACAAAAAAACCCCATGTTTTCTGGGTGGAATCCTACAGTTCTTGTTTTAAATGCAGTCCAATCTTAAAACACTGTGTATTGACTAGGATTATCTAACAAATTTGACTGGTATCAAGACACACAAACAAGAGCAGAATAACTTTATAATTTTAAGAGGATTATTTTGTATTTATAAGACATAGGAAAAAATATATTAAAACCCTCTAACCTGCCCAAGTATTGCCAACATCTATGGTATACACTGTGGTGAGGCATCCAGCTCAGCTGTTCCTGATGGTCCTTGAGAGATGATGAAGCTATGCAACCCGCCACCCTTTTAATTACTTTCCAAGGTC
>BJBW01006832.1:0-12823 GCA_004320125.1 Scolopax mira
AGGTTGCCCAGAGAAGCTGTGGCTGCCCCATCCCTGGAGGGCTTCAAGGCCAGGCTGGATGGGGCTTGGAGCAACCTGGTCTGGTGGGAGGTGTCCCTGCCCAGGGCAGGGGGGTTGGAACTAGATGGTTTTTAAGATCCCTTCCAACTCTAATCATCCTATGATTCTATGAAGAAAGGTAAAGTCCAATGTCACCAATACGGCTACTCTAGCGTTGGGACAAACAAGGAAATGCACTTTTTATCCACCAGCTCTGAGACCCGGCTCCCTGATTCTCTCTGTGAACCCAAATGCCCGGGCCCTGCAGAATTTGTGCATTTTACAAGCAAGAGGCACACCTGGGTACTGGACACCTGGGTACTGGACATTCTTCAAGGAAACCCATGAAAATCCATGGGCTTATCACCTTCCAGAACTGCCAGATAGAAAGAGCAGCTTCTTGAGGTGGGAGCGTGGGTTTGCTGTGAGTTTTTCTCTTCTCACAATGAACGTGGTGTGAAGAAATTATGTGGGCAAAGGTAGGACGGCAGTAATTACAGCTCTACTACTCCTGCTGGGCCCGCCTGGTTTTACAGACACATACACACACATGCTTTGCAGTTTTGGCTTGGTTCTGAATCCTGGAGTAGAGGAAACACCACTGGAGAGTTCATAAACTTTTTAAGAAACCGTATGTTGGTAAGTTTGCAGAATATTTATTTCCACAGACCAATAAAACCTAAATTAGGAAAGGGTGCATTGAAACATTTCAAGCCATGTTGGCCCTCAGCATAGTCTTGAGGGCTGCTGGGCATCCACTTTGGTTGGGAGAAAAATCAACATGGTTCTGCAAACCACTTACAACAGTTTCTCAACCTACTCATGGGAGGAATATGGTTTAGGAATCACTACTCTGAAGAGATCTTCAGCCTCCCTCAACCCAGGATCCCAGCAGCACTAAGCAGGACTGGAGGAAGCAGGAGAATGAATGTCTTGCCACCTTCCCCACAGAGCCCCAGAGCTGGCCAGAAGTCATAGAATAGTCTAGGTTGGAAGGGACCTGTAAGATCATCTAGTCCAACCATCAAACGAACTGATAAAAAGTCCTCCTTGTACTTTCTATAAATTATGTCTGTTCCAAACAAGAACTTTAAGGTAAACAGTTTACAAAAGTGACCTTTCAGAGGTTTTTTGGGCAAAACTTTCTTCTTCCGACCAGCCTCTGAAAGGTGCTATTCATGTAGGACTTGACATCCCAAATAGGAGTCTGTTCTCCAGCGTGTGGGAGCCCGGTTCAGTCAGTGCCCAGATTCCTCAGGTCATTCCAGCCCTTGCAGTCCTCAGGGAGGGGAACCAGCACGTTTCTCAGAAGCCACTACATTGGACCCCTTGCACTTCACGTACGGTGCAACTATTTATGCATTCTTGAGATGGACTTGCCTGCGTTGCCAAGTCTGATAATAACCAGTGAAACACGAGTTAGAAAAGTTTCCTTCCATCCCCAACAGGTGGAGGAATGAGAAAAGAACAGATTTGCGAGTAACACATTTGGCAAGTAAAGATACAAGCTTTGGCTGAACTAAACTGTGGCTGTTAATTTGACCACTGGTAGGGTTGAAAACAACTTTAACGTTACTGTGTTTGAAGCAAAATATCCAAATAATTCCAGTAATTCATGTAAGAGATAGTAGAACCGGGGCCAAGTCTTCTCAGGAGAGATGACAGTGCTCTGCACAGAACTAAATTGGGTAAAATTAGCTGTGAACATAATGGTAAACAAAACTCTAGCTCAGCCTGCCTTTTGCTTAATAGTGCTGTAATTTCTCTCTAGGAGCACTGCAGCTGGACCAGCATCCTGCTGTGCTGCATGAACCACTTTCAACCCCAGCCAAAGAGTCCAGAATGGAAGAGAATCGACCCCAAGAAAGCAGACAGCAATTCCCATCAGCAAAGCAGACTGAAACCAGTCCCCCGGGGCTACAACCCCACACGTCAACACTTAGCCTGTTCCACAGAGGCTGTGGTTCTTGCAGCAACCACTGCCATGGGAATGAGCAGGTCCCTCCACCTTCTACCTAATCATAGAATCAGAGAATTGTCTGGATTAGAAGGGACCTTTCAGATCATTGCGTCCAACCATCAACCCAACACTGCCCAAACCACCACTAGCCCATGTCTATCAGCAACACGTCTGCCCGGCTTTTAAATACCTGTAGAGATGGTGATTCCACCACTTCCCCAGGGCTCCTGCTCACCTCAGGCTGCACCTCCAACAGCTATAATGAAGCTTCCAGAGAAAGCTGAGGAACCTTGATCCAGTTCCACTGCTAAGTCACAATGGCTTGGATCTGCTGACAGCTCACAGAGGTACGGGGCTTGCAGAGGGATGAGGAGGGCAGGGAAGAAAGGATGCTCCAAAGAAGGAACACAATCTGTGTGCACAAATCTTAGAATTTGGAGCTGGTCTTTTTTCATTGGTGCCCAGTGACAGGACAAGAGGAAATGGGCACAAACTTGAAAACAAGAAATTCCATCTCAACATGAGGAGGAACTTCTTTCCTGTGAGGGTGGCAGAGCCCTGGCAGAGGCTGCCCAGAGAGGTGGTGGAGTCTCCTTCTCTGGAGACATTCAAACCCCACCTGGACCCGTTCCTGTGGGACCTGCTCTGGGTGGACCTGCTCTGGCAGGGGATTGGACTGGATGATCTCCAGAGGTCCCTTCCAACCCCATATCACTTTGTGATTGAGTGATTCTGTAATCTGCACAACCCCTCACTGTTTTGTTGATGGCTTCTTCAGTGAGAAGAGCTATTCTTGGAAGGGTTTGTTTTGTTCGCAGATGCAACACATTTTGAAGACCTTACTGAGTCAAGATGCTTTTAACAAAGTTAGATTAAACACCTGTTTTGTTTTGGGGTGAATTGTTTTTTTCCAGACATAAAATTGTTGGTCGTGGGTGTGGGGACAACAACTTACAATGGAAACTATTTTGAGGAGTTTCTGAGATATCCAGTACAGAAAAGAAAAAGAATCGACAGCATGCAAACACAAAAGAGGAGCATTCAATTACACATAGTCCAAAATGAAATGTTTTTTGGATTTCAGCTTTTCAATACTTTTCTTCTCTTTTTTTTTTTTTTTTTTTTTACAAATTTAGAATCTATTTTGAACAGAAATAGGATAATTGAAGCTTTCTGTTTTGCAAATGTCAACAGAAAACTTTGTAACTTCTTCAATCTTCTTTTATTTCATTTTGGAGACTTTTTTAACCAGATGATCCATTACTGACTTTTTAGTTGACAGTATTATTTAAAATGCTTTGCTCAACCTAAATATGAGCCTCCCAGGGGAAAAGAAGTTAATCTAAAAATATCATCTCCCTCTAAAAAGAAAGTCACGTCTCATTCTTTCCCTTGCAAAATGTGGTTCAGTCTCCTACAACCTGTCTTTGGTCCTGGTGTCCAGTCACACTCCAGGTCCACATGGACGCCCAGCAGAGCTGACCCCTCCATCTCTAGGAGGTTAGGAGTCCAACCTCTGTGCAAGGAGCTGGTGGGGCTTCAGTCACTGAACATTCAGGATGTAGAGAGCAGATGTCCTCTCAACTCCTTTCATGCCCAGAAGGAAGAAACAGGCAGGGTCCATCTCAATGAGTTTAGAGGTTTCCTTAAGGAGGAACTAAACATGCCCTGGTGGGTTTGCATCTCTCCACTGACCATGAAGGGTGGTTGCCACAGGAGAGCCCTGTGTGTCCCAGGTCCCTTTGCCCACTCATTGAGCTGGCCAAACACAAGCCACCTCCTACTTTATATATATTATCACAGCAAGGTGGTAAATCCTGGTGCCCTATAGCTCTGGTACCCTGTGCTGGTCCAGCCACAGGGCTTTCACATCAGAGCATCCAGCATCACCATCTCAGGTGAACAAGCTCCTATCTCTGTAACCACACTGGTCAGACGTGGCACAGGTCCACCTGGAATGTTGGTGGCGCAATGCATTATGTGGAGGAAAAGGTCCATATCGCTTAAATAAATTAACTAAAAAATTTTAAAATCTTTAAAACTCCAGCTCCCACCTCTTTCTCCTTCACATAGTTGACATAATGAAATGCCATTTCCAGAGGATGTGAAGTTAAAGATCTTGAGAACAGTGATTTTGGTATATAGTGAATGTTAATCTATTCCGTTCCTAACACATCAGTGTCTGTGAATTTTAAATGAACTGTATTAAATATTGATTTCCTATAGCTCTAACTGTGCCTGAAGGTGGGTATGTCCTGAGGTGAGTCACAAACGTGACAGCCCATTTCTCAGACACCCTTCCCCGTGCCCAAGGTGCCTTCTCTCCATCGGGGCAGGGCAGAGGACATGCTGTGACACTGAGAGGGTCACCCAAGGAATCCAGGGGCTCCTGGTTTCTAACCCATAACTCCCACCACCTTAAGCAGCTCAGTTCACTCCTCTGTTCCACACACTATTTCCATCTGTACAATAGGAACACAAATAAAGAATTAGACATAACTCCTGTTTGCAGAGTTGCCAGCGTCAATAGTGAAGTGAAGTGAAGTCAATAGTGAATATTATTCCAGGATATTTCACATTGTGAGGAGAATAATTTTTCCAGAAGGAAGTCCTGAGCAGTCTCTCTACAGGCACGGCCGTTACTGGAGGACACCCTCTGGATGGTGACCCCCTCAGTGACACCCACACTGGCCAAATGCCCCAGACCATGAGGATGCTGCACTCCAGGACAACATACATGTTACCTCCTGAGAACCGAGTCTCAAAGTGTATCTGATCTAATGAGAGTGAAGACAGAATGGGACATTGAACTTTATTTATTGACTAATTTCAGCCTCTTTCTGTGATCATTACCTGAACAGTTCCTTTCTTTAAATCAATTGAAATTGCTCTCTCATTGCAAACTGGAACCAATGCAATTCACTTTTGCTATTAATCTAGCTTTCAAGATTAAAAAAAAAAAAAAAAAAAAAGAAAAAAAAAGTAAAGCAGAAAAAAAAGAAACCTGGGAAAAAATGGTGTTTCCTTTGTGCACATACAGAAATAATCTCCCTTTGGTTTAACCCCTGAGTCACCGGGCTGAGTGCAGAGATGGCATCTGTCTCCAGCTCCTGTGGAGGTTTTATTACCAGGCTTCATGTCTGATGAGCTTCTGTCCATCCCTCTGCAGCCCTTCTGTAAAAACTTAATGGAGCTGAGCTCCTCCACACTCAGCACACAGGACCTGCAGCTGCAGCCAGACCCCATGGTAGGGATGGCTCTCACCTCAACCCTGACCACCATGCTGGTTTTTGAACGAATTCACTCTGCAGATCTTCATCCAGCTCTTTCCACTTTCCCTGTCAATTATGTCAAATTCCCACATAGACTTGGGGAAAATATTTTCAGACATTATTTTCTCACTGTTAGGGCCGCAGACCGAGTTGGATGATGCCTGCTTCCCATTCACCCACTACAATATAAGTTAGAAACAATTCATTTCCTTCCATTTTCTTTCAAAAATCCATTTTTAAGTGGATTATTCTCAATTTTTATTGCAAAAACCTGATTTTAGGTTGTCGCTAAAGCAAATCGTGTGCTTGTTCTTGGCAGACTGCCAGGGCTAAGTTAGCTTGATCTATTTAATGCAAAGGAGAGCTAATAGGCAGCCTGGTCTTCTGTCGAACCTAGGCAATCTTTTAAATGTTTAATCAAGAAGCAAAATTAGGACTTAAAAATCCATTTCTTTCAACATTGTTTTTCTTCTGAGTAAGCAAGTAAAAATTTAAAATCCCCTCTGCCGGGGCAGCACTTTCTGTGATGCTGGAGGGATCTCTGCTTGCTCAACAGGAGATGGTGATGGAGAATCAGACCCATGGGGGGCGAGGGATCACACAAAACTGTGATGACTCCTGGGGATGAAGGATGGAAGCAAAGAACCTGTTCTAGATAGATAAATACACCCATGCACGTAGATACTCCTACATGCAGCCTCCCCATAGTACTGTGGGTAATGTTTGAGGAGGAGCAGTCTGCGGGGGTCTTCTAACAGCCACATCTCAGGCTTCAAATGAAAGCCCCACCACGAGGCTTTCCCATACACCTACAAACCCATTCCTGTCTGCTTTTCATGCAGGGGTGGGATGTCCACCTTTGCAGCATGCTGTGCTGCTGCTCCTCTGAAGTTCTCCTCTGAACAGGAGAGGAAAAGCAGCATCTTCACCCTTTGCAAGGCTTTGATGATTTGCCTGCAAACAGGCACTCCCTGCCCAGAGGTTGATAACTCAGTGGTCCAGAGGAAAAAGGACTCTTCAGTTTGGAGTCAGTGCTTTGGAGTTTGCTGTGGCCACAGCTGTTCCACACATAAAAGGATAAAATCCAACCCCAGCCCCGAGCAATGAAACGTGGGGGCTTTTCACTGTGTTGGAACCTCATCCCCTCCTGTCCCCCAAGCAGAGCTGCTGTTTGGCTCCCTCTTTAATCTGAACATCTTCCTCCCTCTTCAAACCACAACACGCTCACGAGATGGCACCATGGGGACATGTGAGACTGCACAAACATGCCCTTAGGAAGGATTCACCACAGCTTTATTGAGAAGGAGTTCTGGGGAGCACTTACAGAGAAGGATGTTACCTCCTGAGATCTGTTACAAACAGGATGCCAGGCAGCCTCCGGGAGGCTGATGCTCTCTCTTCCCTTTCACAGTGTGTAAAAATTGCCCAAATCCTGCCTTATCAGGCCGAGAAGTTTCCCCTGCCATGCTGCTACATTAAACTGGTTTTACTTTCCTGGGAAGATGCTAGAGATGGATTGTTTGTGCTGCAGATTTGGATTTGATGAGCAACAGTAGTGTATGGATTGGCCTTCTCCCACGGGGAAGCTGCACAGAGCTTCCCTAAGACTAAGCACAAAGTCAGACCATGCTTCCAAAGTCATTTGGGAAATGCCCTGGGCTCTCCATTCTGAACAACCAGTGGGAAGTAAAATCTGAAAATTACCTGAATTTCCTATGTCTTAGTTCAAAAGAGGACTGAATTCAGACCAAATATGAAAAGAAAGTTATCCCGTGAAAAAAAAATCAGGATTCTTTCCCCTTTCCATCACTCTGGCAGGGGAGGGGAATAATTTGGTATCCAAAGCTGGTTTGATAGGACCAGGGAAGTGATTGAGGCATGATCCCTGGTGGTATTTAAAAGACATAGTGCTTAGAGACGTGGTTTAGTGATGGTTTTTATCAGATTGGTTGATGGTTGGAGTACATGATCTTAAAGGTCCCTTCCAACACAGACAATTCTATGATTCTATGATTCTATCTGCCCTGGCTAATATGACACTGGCAAAGGGGGATTCCTCACAGTTAATTTGTTTGTGTTTTTTATACCATGGCAACTGACATGAAGTGTGTCAATACAAACCTGCCATGGTTAGCAAGAATAATCTCATAAAGAGCAGACACTCTGACAATCTATGGAAAATCCTTTTTACCCCAGGGCAGACTTGAGTACCATGTATCATCCCAACAGCATGAATTGTATTATGGATATAATTTCAGAGAAAATACAACTAACAGTCAAAAGAATTGTTTCCAAGAAGGTAATTAGATTTTCTAAGTTCTCCCAGCAAACCTCCGTGGTTCTGAGTTGCTCATGTTAGAAAATAACCTTAGTCAAAGCATCAGTCACAGAGGCCTTGTTTGCCTTTGCTTTATTCACATTTTCTCTGATTTCATGTAGACATTAGATATTTCCAAGAGCTTCCTGAGCTAAATGCAAGCCCTGCTTTCAGTTTCCACTGACTGCAAGGAAATTTCTCCTCCTTTAAGTGGGAGGAGAGCTGATTTAATGAGTCTCAAAATGCCTGTTTGACACTGGAGAGAATGGGACAGGTCAGGAGACAGGTCAGGGTAGAGGGGATTGCTGCAAACCTCTGGAACCTCAAAGTTCCACTTTGAAGTAAAAAAACTCATCTGAAAGCCATGGTTCAGACCACGCTTCCAAATAAGCATCATACAAGACGTGCAAGTTTTAAAGATTTTTCATGATAAAGAGAGTTTCTTCGTGCCTTTTTGGAGATGACACACAGAGACACAAAGGGTGGGATTCACCTCGTTTAACATTAGACACCTAATTGTTAAATGTCTCCACCTCACACATACACACTTTAAAGCCTGTAAATATAGAGATGTGGGAGCACCAGATGGTGGATCATCCCCAGGTGTCCTGGTTGCCTGTCCTGTGAGGGGCTGGACCAACCCTGGGGCATCTTTGGCTATTGTGACTAGAGAGGAGCTGAAATTACTGTCTCAGTCGTCTGCTCAGCATCTAGATCATAAAATCATAGCATCAAAGGATGGTTAGAGTTGGAAGGGACCTTAAAGACCATCTAGTTCCAACCCTCCTGCCCTGGGCAACCTGGGCCAGGCTCTCACCACCCTCACACCAAACAACTTCTTCCCCACATCTCAGCTCCATCTCCCCTCTTTCAGTGTCCTACTCTTCCTGCTCATCCTATGGCTCCCCTCCCTGATCCAGAGTCTCTCCCCAGCTTTTCTGGAGCCCCTTGAGGGTCTGGAAGGACACTATAAGGCCTTCTCTTCTCCAGGCTGAAGCCCCACAACTCTTTCAGCCTGTCCTCACCGCAGAGGGGCTCCAGCCCTCCCAGCATCTTCCTGGCCCTAAGATACACAGAATCTCTGTGGTTAGAAGGGACCTCTGAGATCATCAAGTCCAACCACACAAAAAAATCCCAACAACCACCACCACCAAAAAAAAAACCAAAAAACCCACACACATACAAAAAAAAGATTCCAGTAATCAGATGAAATTAGAATCTAATGGAGATTCCAGTAATCACCATTAGATCTATGGTGACTCCAGTTTGGAGCAACTTGCTCCTGGGCCTATTGCAGACCAACACAACAGGCAAGGTTTGAACCATTTCTCCAGCATCCTATGCCTTAAACATGGCAGCATCCTCCCTCCACAGGCAGAGATCAACCCGTTCACTGCTGGGCGGCTGTGACTCAGCAGTGGGGATGCGCCAAACCATTTTTAAAGGTCAATAAATTCTTCTGCCAAGGCTGAAAACAGCAGCTTGGCCCTTTCATCTGTCAGGTCTAGTTTATATCATCTGTCAATTGCTGGCATCCCATCCTAAAATAACTCACTTCACCTCTGTTTCCAGCCTCACAGACCGTCAGGCTGTTCCTACCCTGTCACCCTCTGTTTCCCTGTGTCACATCATGGGCTTGGTCTGACATGACAGGCTGAGACACACTGAGCCAGGGAAGCCATAATCACGGTTCAACTGAGAGAAGAAGAGAGGAGAGGATGGGTCAGAAGTGCAATTAAACAGACCACACTTGATCAGCACTCTAAACCCACAATGGATGTGTTTCCTTTCAGCCTTGGGCAAAGAATTTTACAGTCCTTTCTCTCTGAATCTCACTAATTTCTTACAACTCCCAAAAGCATCTTGTTCTACTCTAGCATTGATCATTAGAAGTCAAAGAGGAGAGCTTTCCTTGGGGAGTCTGCGTGGGCCAGGATCCCTCTCAGCCCCCCAGAATGTTTGTATCACCAGAGACTTCAAGAATGGATAAGCAACTTCATTCTGTATATGCCCATTTTTTGTGCCCACTTGGAATGACAGAGCAAAATGGCCAGCAAAATGGAAGTCCAGCAGCTCATAAATTTCCTGAGGAACTCCAACAGGTAGATGAAGTTCTGGGATAGACCTGTACAGTAACATTTGCAGTGATGCAGAGCCTGAAAGAGAAATGTTTGTTTTTCTTGTCTGAATGAAAGCAATGTCTGAAACTGGCTTTGCAGATGTGTTAGACAGGGATGGGTTTAAGCAATGTCCACAGGGCAGACACTCAGATAATGTAAGGAGACAACCACCTGAAAGCCGGGTGATCATCTGCCCTTCAAGGTCCAAGGGAAACATGTATCATGCCCTTGGTTGGGAAATGCCAGATGTAGAGGAGAAAGGAGAAGAAAACGTGTATCTCTACAGTTTCCATGAGGATAGATGGCTCTGCCTGCTGCTGGAAGACTAATCCCCTTCCTTATCTACCAAATCTTACTTTTTAAAATATCTCATCTTTGGCAACAGGTCAGGCTGACTGGGCTAACAGAGGAGGCATGGTGGTGCAGCATGGTGCTTCCTTCCCAGGACGGCCGCTGCAGGGTACATGATGTCCCCCTGTAGAGCCCAGTTGGCCTTAGAAACGTGGTAGCCAGGATACAGGTGGTTGGCCTGAGCAAGAACTGGCCCTCCATTAAGGATGTCACCTCTATCTTCAGCTTCACTGCCTTGCCATGGACTTCTCTTAGGGTGGAGGTCCCCAGCACAAAGTGGCCCACTGGGGATTTTCCCACCGCTCCCATTCCAGCTGTGGGCTCTGCCAAGGTGCATCCCTCCTTCCATCCTATCACGAGGCTGGAGAGTCAGCCTTGCTCCTCGTAATTGTAGTTCCATGCCCAGAGCTGCTACTGGTTTGGTCTGGAGATGAATAACGCTGCACATGAATTAGCAGGTCTGGGTGACGGGGAGTGGGGCCTGAAGTGTCGTCAAGGCCCAGAGAGATGGTGACAACAGCGACACAGCCTCCCTGTTCCCAAGTTGGCAGTGGGAAAGCTGAATTAATTAAGTTATTGAAGAGATGAGCCAGGATGGGAGGAGGCGAAGCGCCCAGCCAAATGGAGTGGACTGGGATGGACTGGAGCAGGCACAGAGAGCCTTTAACTCTGCACTACCACTTCCACTCAGTGCTTTGGAGCCATCACTGTTATTAGCTAAGTATTGCTGCTAATTCTGGACTCCACTTCCTCTTACAAAAAAAGCTTTATAAAACATCCTTACCGAAACAATTACCTAAAGTAAAAAGCTATTATATAATTGGGCAGCATTTAAAAAAGAGAGTTTGATGTTCAAAATGTCCCCATCTGCCAGACACTGGCTGCGAGGGCAGTGTCCCCGCTGGGAGCAGGACCTGCAGAGATGGAAATTCTGATACAGGCTGGTAAAATAAATATCCATCCACTCAAACGTCTGTGTTTGGCCCATCACAGGATGCTTAGAATTGGAAGGGACCTTAAAGACATCCAGTGCCACCCCCTGCCCTGGGCAGGGACACCTCCCACCACACCAGGTTGCTCCAAGCCCCCTCCAACCTGCCCTTGAACCCCTCCAGGGATGGGGCAGCCACAGCTTCTCTGGCCAACCTGGGCCAGGCTCTCACCACCCTCACACCCAAGAATTTCTTCCTGAGATCTCATCTGGATCTCCTCCCTTTCAGTTTAAAACCCTTCTCCCTCATCCCATGGCTCCCCTCCCTGATCCAGAGTCCCTCCCCAGCTTTCCTGGAGCCCCTTGAGGGACTGGAAGGGGCTCTAAGGTCTCCCAGAGCCTTCTCTTCTCCAGGAAGAGTTCTGTCCAAAGGGATACCCTTTGTGTCTATTTACAGCAGAAAACTTCTTGTTAAGGCTGGGTTAAATGCTTCCCTTTAAACATTTCTTCTCCATCAGAAAACTGTTTTTAGAAAAAAATCGAGGGTGTTTTTCTCTTTTTCCTCAGAAACTGCCTGCTTTCCATGGACACTCAGTCCCTGCCGAGGAAGGAGCCAGACGAGCTCTGTCAGGAGTGGGGTGTTGGAGGCTGATTTCTCCTTAAAAGACAATCCCAAGGTCCTTCTGACCCTCAAGCCTAAGATTTCTGTTTGATTTCTGATTTTTTGTCATAAAAACTACTTAATTTTTTTTTTTTATTTTATCCCTCTAGACCCCCTCTAAGAAAAAAAAAAATAATTAGCGTTTGGGATTTTCAGCAAAATGAGAAAAAACATCTCCAAGGGGAATGCTTGGCTTTTCCCACCCTGATCTTCTCCCTGGAGAAGAAAGTCTGTGGCACAACAAGCACAGACATTTGTTTTGCTGTTGAGAACACATCGACTTGAGCCTAAACACTTCAGACTGAATCAGTTCCAACGGTTCCACTACTAGACAGGCTGGAAAATGAGCCTTGCAACACAGAACAAGAATAAATAGTGAATAAATATTGCAGTTCTGCAGTTGGAAAGAATTTGGATGATGTATTCAAATCCTACAAGGATAATGAAATACTTCACTTTCCCATGGCCCTGAGCACTGTTTGATTGCACAGAGAGAATTCAATATAATTAAGGAGGATGTTAAACAACAGCTATTCAAGTCAAACATTTTAAAACCAGCAGCTCCAGATCATTGACATGTAGGAGTACAAAGAGAAGCATTTGGGGAACGTTCCAGAATTTGATACATTTTTTGAGATTCAGGCACAAGAGGGCTTTAAACCTGGATTTTTAGTCTCCCAAACGAATGCCCTGATTGGGAGATGCTTTGCTCTCCAAGCACGATGCTGACTCAGCCTTTCTGCCTCTCTCCTCCATCACCCAAAGCGATTTCTAAAGCACTGAACCCTGTCTCAGACAGAAAAGACATCACTTATCAAAGCCTGCTCCTCTTCCCTTTGTTGGCCAAGTCCTTGCAGCACCCAGGGCTGAGGGAAGAGCCAGGGATGCTGCAGGCAGATGCAGCACATCTCAGCCAGAGTCGTAGTGGGAGGAAACCAGCTGTGTCTTCCCACCTCACACCAGAGCAGGCACTGGCCAGAAGGGCTGGATGCAAGAAAGCCACAGACACACTGTTCCTGGGAGGCTTCCCCCCCAGATGGGGAAGCACTTGAAGCCTCAACCATGACCCATGACTCCAGCAGTGACTTTTCCTTTCCAGGCAGGGAAGGCTGAGCCTCTTTGTCCAGTTCTGATGGGGTCTAAGTCAAGGAAAATCCAGGGACATTCACACC
>BJBW01006833.1:0-14118 GCA_004320125.1 Scolopax mira
CACTAGCCTTTAAAAGAAACATTTATTGTGTGTATTTCTGGAAGGGCTACTAGTTCAGGCCAACGCTTTGGATATTCTGGCAAAATTCCCCTTGTTTTCAGATGGTTTAGCCCACGAGCCAGCTGAGAGCTGGGAGCAACAGACCCAGTGGGGTGTTTGAGAGCACTGGGATCTCCCGGTGTGTCTGGCCCAGTAGGAGCTGACCTAAGACAGGACAATCCTTAGAACTTCATGCAAAACCAGGTAAAAGTTTCTTTCACAGCACTGAAACTTCTCGTTCCATTAGACCTGCCACTCATAAACATTTTCACAGCCACAAGCACCCCTGTCCTACAGTCTGCTCTGAAACTCCGGCCTGAAGAGTGGTTGAAGGAGCTGGGGCTGTTTAGTTTGAGNNTACTTGAAAGGACACTGTAGAGAGGCTGGTGCTGGTCTCTTCCCACAGGTAATTAGTGAGGGAATGTCTTCAAGCTCCAACAGGGTAGGTTTAGACTAAACATTAGGAAAGAATTTTTCACAGAAAGAGTGGTTGGGCAGTGGAACAGGCTGCCCAGGGAGGGGGTTGAGTCACCAGCCCTGGATGTGTTTAAGAGTCGTTCAGATGTGGTTGTTGGGGGATCTGGTGTAGGGGAGAACTCTGTAGAGTGGGGTAGATGGTTGGACTCGATGATCCCAAGGGTTTTTTCCAACCGAAATGATTCTATGGTTCTATGAAAAAGCAAACAAATACACAAATCACCACAAAAGGGCAGCTGAATTCAGAGGTGTAGCTCAATAGGTAAGTATTTGTAAAGTCCTTAAGCACTTCAGGCACTTTAAAATCTGTTCTCATGGGAGCCAATTCTCCAGTCTATTCTGCCGGGTCTGGTTACCAGCCAGAGGAAATCCAAGGGCCTCTTTCTGTGAGCGAAGGAGGTCGAGCAGGAGCTTGGACCTCCTCCAAAAATCACTCCTGCTGTTCAAAGCCTGTCCTACGTCAGGACGCTTGACCACAAGCCCTCTGCACTACAAAAGAAACGAGCCTGGACCTGCAACGCTGCAGGCAGTTCCCTGCCAGAGAGGGTCCTTCGACCCCACAGAGATTGTGCTCGTCCAGGTTCCAGTTGGGTTTTAGCTGTTGCTGGGAACACACTTGGTGTGTGGAAGTGTCCACAAAAGGGGCAGAAATTCTCCTGCAGCTCCTCACCCCGCTCTCTCCAAGAAGTGCCAGATGATTTCTGACACCCACTGATGATTTCTATGATAGAATCATCTCTGCCAAATGATTTAGACCCCAACATCGCTCTGGCTCAGTCGTGTGTCACAGCCTCTGCTCCTGACCTTTCTGAGCACCAGCAGATTTTAATCATTTCCCAGTATCAGAGCCAGTGATGTCTGTTTCCAGCATTCCCATCACTTCCTGGGATTTTCATGTCCTTTATCAGGAACAAGAGCCTCTCCCTAGAGCTCCTCACTTCTTAATCTTTTCTTGATGTCCTTTCTTCAAATTCCCAGGACGTGCCCTGGGATGCAGTTTTAAGAACTAAAGCCAGCTATTAATACACAATAGCACTAATGATACGTTACTGTCGCTTGGAAATAAATTAATGAGGAGATCTAAGTTCTCAAAAGAGCAGGCAGAATCCAGAAAGGCCTCTCTGTGCAGAGCGACAGGGCTGCATCTTATCGGGCAGGAGGTAAATCTGCTTGGAGAGTTTGAGATGCCAAGGAAGGCATTAAGATTCTTATTTTATCAAATCACAGAAAGTTGCTCGTTGTAAAGGCAAGGAGGTGACCTTCCCTTCGCAGAAACTTTGCTCCCAGCCCCCTCCCTTCTCATTTTTTCCTGGGTTTAATCTTTCTGGGAATCTCAAAGGCTGCATCTTGGGAGAACTCAGCCAGCCAGAGCCGCTGCGCAGCCCAAGCAAAGCTGGAAACCACCAATAAATCCTGTTTCCTTTGTATATTACCTACATCTTGCGACTAAATTACCTGAGAATGGATCCACACAGAATGTTCCTTTTTCTTCTTTTCTATTGGGAAGAATTAAAACCACCTCACTTTCATGCCTTTGCTCTGATTTAGATAAAACCTGACAGCGTTTTCACGGTGCACAGCCCTGCTGACACCCTCCTGTTCCAGTCTCCAGCCACAAAGCTGATGAGGCTCTGGCAAAGCAACCCAAAATATCCATCCCCAGCTAATTGAAGGCTCCACTGTGAGGATGGCCCTGTCAGGGCCCTGAGCACATCCCTCTTTCCTGGGGTTTGGCCCCCTGGGTTCAAGGGCTTGACAAGCCCAGCCTGTTTGCTGCAAACAGCAGCGCCTAAAATTGGGACAAAATGAGAGTGGGATGAAGGCCTGGGGGGGCTGCAAGATGAAGGCATCCAAAACTGAAGGTATCTGGTGCTTGGGATGGCTGCAGTCAGAGGGGGGACACAGGGCCCTTGTGTTTGCTGCTGGCATCCACAGGACAGCATGACCTCCTTTCTCATGGGAAGAGAGAAAGAAAACGCAGCAATTTTGGCTACAAAAGAGAATTCTCTGGGATGGCTGCAGCTGGGAAATGAACTTAGGTGAGCCAGAGAGGTCACAGAACACTGCAGACCAGTGCGGAGAGCACGTCGAGCAGGGAAAATGCGAGAGAATCAAGGGTTTTCAGAGATCCTGCCCGGCATAAACCCCACGGCCAAACCCCACGCTCTGCATCCGGCACCTTCTCTCAGCTGCTGCTTCCATTAGTGCTTCTGCGCTGCCCCTCGTCCCTGCCCAGGGATGGAAACTGATCCCTTCCCCCTGCATGACTCGTCATACAATTTGCTCCATCTCCTTTTGTTCGGGGCATGTTCCCTGAAATTGGGCCTACCTTGATTAAACGAAAGCGAGTGACAGCTCAGGAATAATATTACAAACCCGTCCCCCCCGCACGCCGGTGATGCCACTGCATCAGCATGTGCTATACGTACACATACATCTCTATATACCTCCCCTTGCACGCAGACACGTATATAAAACGTTAATAAATAATTGAATAATAAAGTGTCACAATCCAGGTTAATTTGGAAACCAGGGCTGTAAAGCAAAGGTGAAAAATGGGGCCTGACAGTGCATTAGCATAGACATGAAGCAGTAATCTATTCATGAGACATCACTCCTAATGAATCACGACTGGCAGAAGAGGGAGAAGGACAACAAGGCTGGCATTAAAGTGTCTGTGCTCCGTGCTCTGGAGGAAAGGAGGAACACAGCTGTGAGATGCGATTCATTATCCCCCTTTGCCTCCTGCAGGCTCTTTGCACTTGTTTCTTCACGCTCCCCCTTCCCTCCTCTCACCATCCCCCCACCCCCCTCTTATTTTATGCAGGAAATAAAAATCTCACAGCGTAGGCAGGGGTAATAAGATTTAACATCTCCCTCCTCCCCGTACAAGACAGACTACTCATTTTTCTTTGTCTCCACACACGATCCAGCTGCCACAGCACAGGACCATAGTTTGACTCTCAAGTTTTAGTATTTTTTTTTAGTATTTGCCACATCCCTTCACCCCCAGTTCAGACCGAGCCGGGGTCCCACAGCACCTCAACCCCCCGATGGCCTATTTCCTCCCACCCACCGAGGGAGGTGAAATAGGGACGATGTGCCAGGTCAGGAAAACAGCTCGTGCCTGACTCGGTCGCAGGTCTGGAGCCCAAAGGGAAGCAGGACTCACCTTGTGCTGTGCCAGCTCTGGAAGGGACCTCCGGACGTGCTCCTGCAGCCGGTAGAGTGCCACAGAGGGCTCGTTGGCCAGGACGTACATGCTCTCCGTGAATTTGTCTGTAACTGCAAGAAGAAAAACAACAGAGTTACAGGAAGTGGGGAGCAACAGGGAGGAAGGTTGGAAAGGATGCCCTGATCCCATCCTCAACACAACAATGGAGAGATCAGAGCAAAAAACCCCATATTTTTTTAATAAATAGTCTGTCAAACGGGATGTGAAAGCAACATCCCGCTAAACAGGCAGCTCTGATTCCAGACCAGCCTGGAACGTCACCACCTCCATGGTCCCCTATAAGCTCTGGTTGTTCTGGTTTCAGGGACCACTTGGCTTGTGTCCATCACCAAGCCATTTCTGACCAGTTTGGAGTGGGGGCAGGAGATGTACAGAGCCCAGCAGTGGCTCCTCTGTCTGCAGCCACAGGGAGAGTGGGCATCTCCCGGTCTGGAGGTTCCCTGTCTCGTTACTGGCCATTCAGGTTCATTTCTGCTCAGGGCCTTGAGCATTCCTGCAGCTTGGCCACCCCCTGCTCTGGGGGTCTTTCTCTTACTCTCCTCCAGACACTGCCCCCAGGCAACATCCCAAAAATCCCCATGGAGGAGACACAGTGGCCACACACCATGGCTTGGGAAGCCCTGGTGCTGTTCCCAGCAGTTTGTGGAGTTGATTTTTTCCCCCTGTACCCTGGCCCAAGCTCTGTCTGGACCACCCTCCATGCAGGAGTCCCTCTGCAGAGCCACACCACAGCCCTGATCTCTCCTTCCCCACAGGTTCCAGAGAGAACGCTGACAGAGATATAAAGCTCAGAGCTCATTTCATTGTTTGTAGTGGGGGGGTAAAGCTGGGAGGGTTTTCACCAGGCTGAAGTAGAACAACTTTCAGAGAATTATCTATTTTAAGGAGAATTATCTTCTCCTCCTCCCTTCAGAGCTTTTGTTTCAGTGACAACTGCTTGGATACGGCAGTTCTGCAGCGCCAGAGACGCACCGAGCCTCTGAATAGGAATGGGAATAAACGCAAACAGGAATAATTACACCCACGGAGAGGCACGTCTGTCTGTCTGTCTGTCTGCTGTCCCAACACACAGCCCCTGCCAGGAGCTGTCCCGACACACAGGCCCTGCCAGGGCCAGGCAATGAGGGGACAAGGGGGACACAAGGCAGCCCCAGGCTCCGAGGGGCCGGGAGGCCCCACAGCTCTGCCTGTCCCGCACCGGGGGCCTTTTCAGGGCAGGACCCCCATCGTGACTATCCCCTCCCGGGCCTTCCTGTGGCTGCACGGCTCTGCCACCACCCGCGACGCCCTGACGCCATCCTCCCTATCTCGAGTCACCCTGCCCCGCCGTACCTCCCCCTATCAGGGCCCTGTCGCGACTCCTCCCGCTGCCGACAGGGCCCTATCGTGCCCCGTCACCGCCCGCAGGGCGCTGTCGCGACGGGCCAACTCAGGCCTGTGCAGCCCTGCCGGAGCCCACCGAACCGCCGCTCCCCGGCTGTCCCCCGCCGGACCCGGCCCGCTCCCACCTTTCTTCACCTTCAGCTGCATCTCCGGCTCCTCCATCCCGCCCGGCCGCTGCCGCCGCTTCCGCTTCCGCTGGTGCCCGCCAAAACCGCCCCGGCCGAAAACCGTCTTGCCCAGCCCAGCCCCGAAGACGACCCCGGGTGAAAACACCGTCCCAGCGCGATCGTTCCGCTTCTACCCCCCTCCCAAACCGCCCCCTTCCTCGCCCCAATCCGGGCGGTCCCCCCTCTCCTGGACCGGGCCCACACCGCCTCGGAGATGCCCCGTGGCGACCTTCCCTGGGTCGGGCCACCGCGACTTCTCTTCCCCGAGCCAGCCCAGCCCTAGCGGTGAGGGGGGAGTTGGCGTTAAAACCCCACCATGGCTCCTTTCCTCAGGGATGCCCCCCCGCGGGCGGTGCGTGGAGGCCTCGGGCGGGCCAAGGCCTCGGGTGGGCAAAGACCTCGGCCGCCCAGCGCTGGGACAACCCACCCCCGGGTCCCGCGGTGCAGTACGGGGGTGGGGATGTCAACGGGTGTCCTTCCAGGCGGAGAGGTCTGAGGGATGTTCCCCCCACCGTGGTCCCCCCCATCCACGGGACACTTGTCCCCTCGCAGCCCCCGCCATGGCGCCATGCTCAGTGCGCCCCGGGTGGCCAGAACTGCCCTCCCCTTGTGGGAGTGGGATGTGGGGCCCCATGTGGGATGAGGGACAAATGGTGGGGGCGATGGGGTGCTGTCCCCCCCCCCCCCAAGTCAGTGGCGACCCGCTGCCTCACGGCCCCCACCATGGCCATCTGTGTCCCCATCGCCATCCCAGGAGAGGGACTGTCGCTTTAACAGCAGGCTTTCCGCCTCGCCCGGCCTCCGTGCCGTCAGCGGGCAGGTGGAGCTGGAGCGGGGCCCCCAGGGTGCCCCCCTGCCCGGCTGGGCCCCACCAGGCTGGAGGAAGGGGAAGTGCTGGCACAGGGGAGCCCTGCACCGGAGGATGCCGGGGGTGAGCCCAGACTCCTCGCCAGGAAGCGGTGGCTTGGCCTGAACCGGGACCCACCGTCCATTCCGGGGATGGTGAGGCGGGCAGGGACGGCTGGGGACAGCAGTGGGGTGTCCGGAGAGAAGGAAGGGGGGGTTCCCTCCCACCCGCCCTGGCTCAGCCCCACTGCGAGTGGGAAGGCGGCCATGCTCAGAGGAACTGTACAGAGACGGTCCCGGTGCCACTTCCCAAGACTCCCGTCACGGGAGCTTTTGTCCCCAGGGGGTGCGGGGAGTCTGGCTGGAGAGGGCACGTGGGACCCCAAACTGTGCTGCCGGCACGGGGGAGTTTGGTGACCACAAGCCCTTGGTGCTCGGGAACTTAACACATCCCCCCTCCCTCCCTCCTCCCCGCTGCTTCCTTCTTCATCCTGGGACACGTCCCTACTTTTTCCCCCTTCCTAACGCCTCGTTGTGTGACAGCTGCCCCATGGAAGGTGAAGAAGCTGTCGCTCATCTTGTGGAGACCCCCCCAAATGACGGGGATGCCCAGCAGCTCCCGAAAGAGGATGAAAACAGAGCGGGGGAAGCAGCATCTGAGACTGGGGACACAGAGGACAGTGGTGCCCCCCTGGGGCATCTGCGGCTGGACCAGGACATGCCACACGTGGACCACGAGGATGGTGAGTGCTGGGGGTGACAGGGTGGTGGGAGCTGAGATGGGGCACAGGCAGATGCGGGATCTTGCAGTCTCTGTCCCCCCTGTAAACGCAGATCCTCATGCCCTCCTCCATGGGTCAGAGTCCCTGTGGGGTGCTTGCTGTGGTGGTTGGGTCCCATTCTGCCATGTGTGGAGCCCAGCCTCCTCCCCAGTGAGTGGCACCAAGGTCCCTAACGGCCACCCTGGTTTCACAGGTGGGACAGATGATCTCCCGAAGCCCTCGGCTGCCTCGATGGACAAGCAGAGGAGCAGCGAGCTCTCAGCCCTTGACAGTGAGTGTTGCAGAGCCTGGTGCTCAGAGATGCTCCCGGTGGGAGACAGGCATGGGGGAGGTCATCTGGATCACTCAGCCCACAAAGACAGCAAGGAAAAAAAAGTCTTCTGCTGCAAGACCTTCCCATAACGTCGCAAGGGCAAGTCCAAATCCAGACCTTGCTGATGACTGGTGACAGCAGTGAGAGGTCGCTGCAGCTCCACGCAGTGGAACCACAGATGGCAAACTCTTTCCATATACTTCCCTAATTAAACTACGAATCGCTTGTTGAAAACATCCTGAGTTTTCAAGGGTAGGAAATACGAGGATGAACTTGAGGGCATCCTCTGGGCTGTCCATCGTGTGTGATTATGCCATTAATGCCAGATCTCTCCCTCCTATGGTGCCCCAGATGGACCCTGCCCCTCCTTGGGCAGCTGTTTGGGCTGTTTTATCTTCCCTCCTCAGCTGCTGGTCCCTGTGCCCTGGTCAGACCTCAGTCTCCAGGCTAATTACTTGCAAGGGAATAACTCCTTTTTTGCCAGGGACAGGAGGAAATCACTTCAGAGAGCATGAGACCTGAGCTTTCATGAAACTCTTGGCCACTGTTGTTACTCCACGGAGGAGACCTGCCCTGACTCTCTCCTCTCTCTCTCTGGAACAGGTTTCCACCTGAAGCACTCGAACACGCTGACGAACAGACAACGAGGCAACGAGGTCTCAGCTCTGCCAGCCACACTGGACAGTGAGTATTGGCAGGCAGAGCAGGCTGTGCACCCCAGAATGTGGATGAATATGGGGTGTAGAGGGAGCAGAGGGGACAGCGGGGCTGGCATCTCCCTCTGTCTCCTGCTGCCAACCTGTTCTGCGTCCCCTGGGATGGTCTCATGCTGCTCCCTGCACTGCTGTTGCTCTCAGCACTCGCTGTGGCTGAGATATGGCAGGAGGGCGTACCCCCATTGGGGATTTTGGGGTTCAGACAGGGGCTGTCCAGTCACCACCCCCCCAGATTTGCAGGGACCCACCTACAGAACTGGGGAAAGTTTGTCCTGATGGGTGAATTCTTTCTGTCCCCCAGCGTTGTCCATCCACCAGCTTGCTGCCCAGGGGGAGCTCAGCCAGCTGAAAGAGCACCTCCGGAAAGGTACCAGTCTCTCCCTTTGGGTTCTTACCCCAACCTCATGCAGAGCCCTGCCAGGTCACAGCACGCCTTTTCACAAACCCCTTGGCTTAGTTTTACAGCCTTTGTTGGGTTTACTGGGGATTCTGGGAGCAGAGAGGGCTTTACCTTTCGCGATTCCAATGTCTGACCCACGTTTGTGCAGGGGAGAACTTGGTAAATAAACCCGACGAGAGAGGTTTCACACCACTGATCTGGGCTGCAGCCTTCGGAGAGATCGAAACGGTCCGTCACCTGCTGGAATGGGTAAGGCCACCCTCACACAGCACCTTCTTAACGGGAAACTTCCCATCTCCAACCCCGCTGGCTGCCAAATTATCCAGCACCATCCTGGTACCATCAGCCAACCTTCCCCGTGGCACCAAACAGGGCACGTTTGCAGAGCTGTCGGCTCAGACGCCGTCGGATGCTGCTCCCCGTTGGGCTGTGAGCTAAGTCAGAAGCGTGGAGAGCCTTATCTCACATCTAGCAATAACTGTTTGTAATTAAATATCTGCTCATTGGTAATTTGAGATCAGGCTTATCACTTGGGCCCCGTAATCTGCCAGCAAATGTGCTCGCTGAGGTGTCGTTGCAGTTAATGAACTCATTGCTGCATCGTCCTTGAGTGCTGGGCTTGCAGTTGAGAGCTGTCTGGGGGTGAGCAGGGACCAGATCCTCCTGCTTCCTGGCTCCAGCTGCTCCCCAAAACTCAGTCCCACATCCACGTGTGGCCGACGATCAGCCACGTAAGCACAGGCTCTGGTGCTGTAGTAGCAGCAAATTGGAATGCATTACCAGAGAGACAGACAGAACCCAAAATAAACCAGGTGATAGATTGATAAAGGCTGTAACGAAGTCCGGGACGGGTCTGTGGTGGGCAGGGTTGGAGGACAGGGAGGTTTTGTAGGTAAATGAGCAACAAAAGAGGCAGTGGATACTGTGCAGGTATCTGGACGGGGCCAGTAATGCTGTTATTAGTGATGGGGAAAAGGGCTGAGTAACAGGAACCATCAGGCTTCGTTTACTGTCACTGGAGAAGGGCTTTTAAGTCCTCACCTTTTGTTTAAAGGTGATTAACCTTTAAAACTGACGTTTAAAGATGATTAAAATACGCCCAGTAAGGACTTTGGTGAGGAGAGGTCACTGGGAACGCGTGAGCCATCTCTGCCCCGAGAGGACTTGGCTCCCACTGGGACACCCAGCAGAGCTGTGCCGAGTGCTCCGGGTCTCAGCGGGGGCTCCTCTGCCCGTGGGGGGTAATTCCTGTGCCACCCCCCAGGGTGCTGACCCCCACGCGCTGGCGAAGGAGCGGGAGAGTGCCCTGTCCCTGGCCAGCATGGGCGGCTACACCGACATCGTCATCATGCTGCTGGAGAGGAACGTGGACATCAACATCTACGACTGGGTGAGTGCTGGGAGCACTGGGAGCAACACCGTGCCCCCCCCCGGGGGCTCTGCAAAGCTCATTTTTAAAAAGCATCAGTGAATTCACACGGCTCTGGGCCCAGTTAGCAGCAGTGCCCTTCTAGATGCTTCCCGGGCTCACAGCGCTCGTTTGCCAGCTCATGCAGCCTGTTTCGAGAAATTAATCTGGATAATAATTTTAAATGGTTTCCTCAGTGGTTCTCACCCCGGTGGTGCTACAGAAACTTAAGGCTGTCTTTAAAATGACCCAATTGAAAAGTTATTGTGTTGCATAGAGAGAATAAAAACTACGTAGGGCCGCTCTGTGAGGGGAAAAAACCCACCCAGCCCGGAGCTGGGAGGGGGTGGAAGGGGATCCTGGTGGGTCGGGGACCTCCTGCTCTCTCACGGATGGTTCCACGAGGGACCATCAATGACAGAGCCCCTTCCCTCTCCCTGCAGAACGGCGGCACCCCTCTGCTCTACGCCGTGCGTGGCAATCACGTCAAGTGTGTGGAGGCCCTGCTAGGTAACTCCTCAGCCTCCCATGGCTGCTCCTCAGGAACACCCCCGTGACACGCCTGGGGGGAGAAACTGAGCAGCCTGGGGGTGTCCCAGCCTGGATGGGCACTTTTTGGGGGGCCAGAGCCAGAGGCTGTGCCCTGATCTCCCCTGCCTGCTTGCAGCTCGCGGCGCCGACCTGACGACGGAGGCAGATTCTGGCTACACCCCGATGGATCTGGCCGTGGCCCTGGGACACAAGAAAGGCAAGTGTCCCCTCCGTGCCCTGACAGGAAGCCTTACCTTCCCTCCCTGGAAATTCCCAGCTTCCAGCCTTGCTCGGGGCCTTTTTTTTTGTTGATTTTCCATCACAGCTCCACGCTCTGTCATGCAGAGAAAACTGAGCCAGAGAAATCAAGATGGGTCTTGTTGCCCTTGCTCTCCCTCCAAACCAGAGCTGTGCTGGAGACAGGGCTGGGACGGGGAGATGGGGACAGGGGAGATGGGGACAGGCCCCTAGAGAAAGGGGTTTTCCAACCTCCTGCTGGAAAACAGAAAGAAAATGGCAACTGGGTCCTGCCCAGAGCAGTACTGGCTTCTCCAGGCTTGGCTTCTCTGGGTTTCACTTCTCTCCCCTCCGTTAGTCCAACAGGTGATTGAAAATCACATCCTGAAGTTATTCCAGAGGAAGGAGGTGGAGTGAAGGAGCAGCTCCCTCCTTCACCAGCGCTTCTCCTGGCCGCCACAGGGCTCTCCTCCGGGACCAAACGCCATCCCAAAATGGGCAACGAGGTGATGCTTCAAGCAAGGAGCAGGTGGAAGAGGCCAGGAACTGCCTGCCCTCGCTGGGTCTGTGCCTTTTCCCCCCAGAAGGGTGGCACAGCCACGGTGCCTCACACCCCAGGGGACATTCCTTCCTTGGGGCAGCTGCGTTTCTGCCCTGTCTGGGCTCGGCTGCTTTATGCATCTGTGCATTCAGGTCTGGCATTGCTGGAAGTAAACTCTAAAGCAGCCGTGTGGAGCCCCGTCCTTCTCCTCAACCTGTCACAGCTCCCACTCCCCCCATCCCCCAGCAGCGGGGGAACTGGGCCAACCAACCTCCTCAAGGCTTACAACCCCCCCCCGCCCCCCAGTGCCCCGTCTGTCTCTTTGAAGAGAGAAGCTCCTTTTTTTTAAGCCCCAAAACTTCACACAACGCTATAACCAGCTGGGGAAATCTCCATGTTCCTGCAGGAAGCAGCACCCTGCCAGCCAGGGCCACCAGCCAGCACACTGTGATCCTGAGCTGGAGGCCACCAAAAGCCACTCCAAGAGGGTCAGGGATCAGAAGTGAGAGGGAGACAGAGCCCACAGCACGTGGAGGTGGCACATCTCCTCTCTCCTGCTCAAGCCACCCACTGGCATGGCCACAGCAACCCCTGGAGGGCTCAGTCCCGAGGTGCCAGTTGCCCAAGGAGCAGTTGGGAAGGAGCGAGGACACTTTATTTGGCTGGTTACACAGGCTGTGTCCCACCAAACCCCAATCTGCTGGACTTCAGAGCCTTTTGTCCCTCTGTCACTGCCATCCCGTGGGGCAGGGGTGCCCTCTCAGCACCTTGGGGTGCAGTTAGGGGCAGCACAGCCCTGCTGGCAGTGTTTGCTATCCCATTTGCCCCCAGAGCAGAGCCCCCATGGGCAAACAGAGGTGGTGGGGCAGTGGCCCCCCACATTGTCCCTTGCTGCCACCCTAGAGCTTCTCCCCCAGCACCCCCAGGTGATACACCACGATCCTGCCGAAGAAATCTGTGCTGTTCTCAAAAGTGATCTTCAGTTTATCCAGCACCGTCTCCTCCACCTGGAAACTGTGCGGGGCTCGTAAAGGAAGAAAAAAACAGGCAGGGGGGGCACCAAGAGAGGTGGGAGACCTGCTTTTGGGGGGAGGGAGGGGCTCACACCCTGACTGGTGATGTCTGGCTCTGAACCCCCCCCATCTGACCCAGCAAAGGATATCTGCATGGCGTTGATGTCCTCGGGGTACAGCTCCGAGATCTTCACGGGTTCTTCCCCTGCTCTGCAGCCTGTGGAGGGGCTCGGGTGCTGGGGGAGCCTCCACGGGCTCCCATGGCCTCGGCTGGACCCCCTTCCCCCCCAAATTCTCCCTGCAATGGTTCTGCTGCAGGGGCTGGGAGCAGTGGTCCATCCCATCTGCACCCAAATTGTCCCGGAGAACCCCAGGTCCTCACTATTCACCCCTCCCTGCTCCAACCCACGGCCTCAGCCCCTCTTAGGTTTTTGGGAACAGGTAATAAATACCTCTAGGCCCCACGAGGATTAGATGTGAGATCCAGGCGGGGGACCCCCTACGCTCCCCCCCAAATCAGCTCCTCACCTTCCAGCGTGCACAGCCGGCTGGAGAACCCCCCCTGGAACTGGATGTGGAGCTGCGAGACCTTGACGGTGCGGGGGAAATCCAGGGTGACCCACTGGCACGTGCCCTGGGGGCAGGAAGGACAGCGGGGCTCCCTCACCAGGGTGTTCAGCCTTGTGCCCGGCTCCCGTTCCCCCCCCCCCGGGCCATGCCTGGCCAGTCCCACCACCCCTCCAGTTGCCCCCTTGTCCTCGTCCCCCTGACCTGGTCCGAGTTCCAGCACGTCTCCTCGCTGGCGTCGAACATGTGCTTCTTCCCAAACTGCTTCACGTCCCGGTTAAGCACGGAGCTCACCCTGCAGGGACACCCCGGGGGGGACATGAGTCTCCCGCAGAGCCAGGGGACCCACCGTGGGGGTGGTGGCTGCAGCACCCCACTTCTGTCCCCTCGGGGGGGCTGGGACTCACCGCGTGGCCGTGTCGGCGCAGACCAGGGGCTCCATGGGCATCGCTGCCTGCGGAGAGACGGGGTCAGCAGGGGGTGAAAATGGGGACCCCCGGCAGCCACGGGGACCCCCAGGCAGTATTGGGGACCCCTGACCACCATTGGAGATGCCCGGACAGCACTGGGGACACCTTGGCAGTACTGGGGACCCCCAGAGCAGCATTAGGGACCGCCTGAACAGCACTGGGGATCCCTGAGTAGCATTGAAGACACGCTGGCAGCACTGCCGACCCCCAAGAAACATTGGGGACCCCCGGACGGCACTAGGGACATCCTGGCAGTATTAGGGACCCCCCGGGTAGCACTAGGGCCCCCTGAGCAGCATTGCGGACCCCCAAATAGCACTGGGGATTCCCGCTCAATACCGGGAACCCCCGGGTACCGCCGCCGCCGCGCCCCGCGCCCATCCCCGTCCCCTCCGGCCGCCGCACTCACCGCTCGCCCGGCGCAGGAAGCGGCGGAACCGCTTCCCCGGGAACCCGGGCGTCCGGGAACGCCCCCCCCCGCCCCCGCCAAACCCGCCCCCACCGCAGAGCTCCTCCCCCCCCCGCCTCCCGCCCCGGGGACCCAGGCGTGAGGGGGCGCCCTTCACCCCCCGAACCCCCTCCCCGAGTGTATGGGGGGGGTGCAGCGCCCCGGGGATCCCCCACGCACCACCCACTTTCGTGAGTGCCGCCCCCCCGTGTTTCCCCCCCGTTGTAAAGATGTTCCCCCCCATCCCTCCCGCCCCCCCCTTCCTTTCTTCCCGGTCACTGCACCGTCCTGGTGTCGGGGTTCCCCCCCCCCCCGCCCCGGCCTGGCGCCAGGGGGGGACCCCGCCGGGCCCTGGGCTGGGGGCGACTGGGTGCCCTCCTGGGCCAGCTCTGTAGGTGGCACTGGTGGAGCGCGGCTGAGAAGAGAGAGAAAGAGGGAGACTGCGGGGAGGGAGCCCGAGTGCGGGGTGTGCACGAATCCCGGCCCATCCCAGCATCCCGGTGTGTTCCTGCATCCCTGCCCATCCCAGTGTCCCTGCCCATCCC